>PVKS010006150.1:0-80278 GCA_004027875.1 Aplodontia rufa
AAGTCCCCCGAGGCCGTTCCCGCCGCTCCCCGCTCCAGAACCCAGGGCGGGGAGCTACACATATGTTTTCAAAAATTGCAGTGTGTAACACCAACATTGGAAAATGGGATCTGTCATACTACTGGTGGGAGTGACAACGTGGTCAAACACTTTGGAGAACAATTTGGAAATAATGTAGTAACACTGAAACCACACACGTCTGAAGACCCAGAAACCCACCTTCATAAACACAATCTGGAGAAATTCTTGCACATGCGCATGAGCAGATGTGGGGAAGAATGTTTTTTGTAGCAACCCAAATGTCCATCCAAAGGAGAAAGGATAAATAAACCACGCATTTTTAAACAATGGAACACACTCAACAATTGTCTAGATAAATGAGGTATATTTAGTTGTTCTTAAGGACAAATATCAAGAATTTAATATTGAAAGGTAGAAAAAAGCAAGTTACAGCAGAAAACATATATGGTATGGTGTATTCGTGTACACCTACACTTTAAATCCATGTGTGTGCACGCACGTGTGTGCATATTTCCCTTTCCCTCTAAAAGCTAGGAGAGAGGAAGGGAGGAGGGAAATGGGATCCAGAAGGGTTACAAAGATGACTTCAAAAACACAGTATTTTATTTTCTTTAAAGAAATAAGAATCAGGGGCTGGAGCAGTGGCTCAGTGGTTACAGCGCTTGCCTGACATGCATGAGGATGAGGGTTCAAATCCCAGCACCACATACCAACGAAGTGTTGGAGAAAAAAAAGCCACATGAAAAGCTAAATACCCATTTAACACATGAGTTCTTCTGGGGGAAACTGCAACAGATGAAACCCATAGTAGTTTATCTATGCGTTGGCATTACCCCTGGATAACAAAGTTTATACACATTGATTGCTACTGTTTTGACAATGTTTCCCCCTCATCTGTATCCTGTATCACTATATACTTCTAATAAATTTGAAAAAAAAACCACTAAATAAAATTGATTCTCTTTTCCTCTCTTCTCTCTCTTAAAAAAAAAGAAAGAAATAGGAATCAAATATGGAAAAATAATCTGAATTAAAATCTGTCCAATGTACATGTGTGTTTATTTCATCATTTTCCTGTCCATTTCTGTATATTTTAGATATTTCAGAATTCCAGTAAAAATACAATAAAATAAAAAGAGGAGAAAATGCCTTTCCCTGCAGAGCCATGACAAAGCCTAATACAAAGTCACATCAGAGTTTCAGTATTTTAATTTTTTGAAGTCTCTTGCCTGCACTGGGAACAAGTCAGAGGTAGGAACAAGGTGCAAGGCCCCCAGGAGCTCCTGTACCTGTTTCTACCAGGCGCACTGGTAGTCAGGTCCCACCTTGCACATATTTCATTGCGTGGTAATTGCTGTTTATGTGTTGTTAGTCCTCCCCACCAGCCTGGGAGCCCCAGGGCAGCAATAGAGTCCTGTTGGTCTCCTGGCACATACGAGGTGACAGTAAACACAAGCTAAACTGAAGAAAACTGTAAGTATCAGCCCAAGGGATGTTGATTACTTTGCAAAGTTGGGGATTTGATCTTAGGTTATATTGCACCTCATGCTACAGGGGTCTTTGGGTGCCCTGGGGTGGGTCTCTTGTAAGAAAGTGTCTTCATAGGAGTCCAGTGGGCTGCTTCTTTCTCCCAAAGAAGCAGCACAGAGCAGTTAGTGTCCTTGACCTCTGCTTTCTGGCTGTACATCACAAGAATAGTGTGAACGCTGACGTTGACATCACACACATTTACAAATTCTTCTGCACAGAGACCCAAAGGGACCATATGAGCATGAAAATCATTGTTGCATTGAATTGGGGAAATTATACTTTTCTCCCTATTTTCCCAGCTTTCTGCAATATGATTTTATTGTCCTAATAAAAACTTACAAAGAATATAAAAACTCTATTGCATCTATGAGGGGATGACATAGGAAGACAAGTGTTTCAATGTTCCAGTAGACTTAATTTCCCACCCTTCAAATTTCCCCTTTGAAAGGAACAATACATACATAATTAGAATGTATACATATACATTTACACTTCAACAGAATAAATAATGCAGGCAGCATACCATGGACAAGCCAAAAGTTAAGTGCTAATTCCAAAGAAATTTTGCAGACAAGATTGAAAAGTGGAGATCTGGAATCTGCACGTCTAATACGCCCTCCAGGTTATTAAAATTTACATAATCCTTCAACTTCAACTTAAGAAAACTTGTCTGAAAGGAAAAAAAAAACTCTACTTAAGAAAAGCCAGAGGCGACTGGAGCGGTGGCTCAGCAGTTATGGCACTTGCCTGGCAAGCACGAGTATGAGAGTTCAAACCCCAGCACCACGTGCACAACAAAGTGTCGGAGCAGCAAAAACTAAATAAAATTGATTCTCTTCCTCTCTCTCTCTCTCTCACTGTGCCTCTCTCTTTAGGGAAAAAAAAAAGAAAGAAAAGCCACAGGGATATGGCATAAGCATATAGAATCTGAAGTTCAGAGAGACCAGGGGTGGAGGTGAACGGATGGGGTAAAGATAGTGGCAGCCCCCAGAGAGTCTGGGATCAGGTTTCCCTAAGGCAGAGGGGCTACAAATTAAGGTAAAATGGTCAATCTGGATTGCCAATTTGCCTGGATTGAGAAATACCTGCGATTAACAGATTTCTGGGTTTGTCCAGAGACATCGGCATGAGGGACTTGGGAGAAGGGGTGTCTGCACCAGACTAAGTATGGCAGCACTTTATAATAGGCCAGGGCCCGGATGGAAAACAAGCCAAATTAAACACAAACAAAAAAGTGGAAGGAGGAAGTCGCAGTGAGCCACGCTGCACTCTTCTGGAGCTGATGTGTCTATTGCTGCCACCAGTGCCTCTGGTGTTCAGAATCCTTCAGCTCCTGCACTCGTCCAAGGTGAACTCTTGCCAACTATCCTTCAACTATCCTCCGGGAGCTTCCAGGCCTCCTGTCTCGAAGGGGGCTGCATCATTTGTTCCTCCAGATCTGAGGCTCCAGCTTCTAGGACTGGGCAGCTCCTGGTTCCTCCAGTCCTCCTGCCCGCAGATGGCCACTGTGGGGCCATCCAGCTTCTAATGGTGCAAGCCAATCTACTAAGTGCCCCCCCTTTTATATATAGAGAGAGGAACAGTGAGAGAGAGAGACAGAGATTCAATTTTCATAGAGTTTCTCACATGGCTTTCACTGCTTGCCACTTAGTTGTGTATGTGGGTGCTGGGGTTTGAACCCGCATACTTGTGCGTGCCGAGCAAGCACCATAACTGCTGAGCCACCACTCCAGCCCATAAATCCCCTTTGTATTCACACATATACATATCATGTTGTTCTGTTCCTTTAGAGAACCTTGACTGATAACAAGGGAAAGGGACCTGACCACCTATGGTAGGAGGGATAGAGGAGGAGAATAGTGCCCAGGCCACTTTTAGGCACCTGGGAAAGCAGCCAGCACGGCTTCCACTGGGACATGGTACTGACCCCACAGAAGCCGCATGCAAGTCAGAATCGACCTTCCGATGTGTAGTGTTTCTCGTATTTCTTAGACTCAAGTATTCAAACAAGGACCCATTTAAACTCTGCCAGAACTTGATACTCTCCTAAGAATGGGCAAATAGATCTTCACTTCAAGAGAAGGAAAAGAATTAGCTGGACTTCAGAGAATATTCAACAGTTCATAAGAGAGGGATCATTCTGTAGTATTGCAGCAATGAAATTGATAATATTGTGAGGGGAAAAAAGCGAGAGAAGTCAAGAGATCCTCTAATTTGTATCTTCAATAAGTAGTTCGGCAATTATGTGGTTCACATGAAAAAGTATCTAAGAATATTGTTTTTAAGTGAAAATAAATTATTGAAATATAATACTGCATAAAAGACTGAATAGCAGATTGTGTAATGCTGAAAATTCAAAATGACTCTTCAGAGAATTCTATGGCCAAGGCTTAGAGGTTCTATGCCCAAGGCTTACCTTTCCCCAAGCATTCTGAATTTAACTAATTAAACTAAGTTCAGTTCTCTCTGTGCCTCTTCCCTGCTCAAAAATATTCGATCAGAAGCCGCAGTGGATTCCAGTTGCTACTGAGATTCTAACATCTGAGAATGGCCCTCAGCATCCTCCTAGGACAACTTACCAGGACACTTTCCCGTTCCTTGTAAGCAAGGCTTCTGTGAGTGGGTCCATTCTTTACAGAGATTCTCCTCTAGAGTCCTTCTTTCTCATCACCTTCTAATAATTAACACGTTCATTGAGCCTTTCCATGTTCCGGGCAATCAGCAAGTTGCATTACTTACTGTCAACATGTGGGTAAGCACATGAGAAGGCAAGTGTGTAAAATTGTACATACTACTAAGTGTGAAGTACATACGTGAAGTCAAAACTACCAACAGAGCACCTACGTTTCAGGAGCACATTTGTCTAAGTTCTGGTGGTTCAGCAGGAATAAACAGATGAACTCTCTTCTAGGAGGGGAAGGTGAGTAGAGAAGTTAATAAACAGTGCTGTGTGAGTGAGTGAGTGTGTGTGTGTGTGTGTGTGTGTGTGTGTGTGTGTTTCATGCTATAGACTGAGACATCTATGCTGCAATTCTAACCGTAAAATGTAACTATATTTGAAAATGGAGTTTAGGGGGAAATTAAGATAAAATGAAGCCAGAAAGGTGGGACCCCAATCTGATAGGATTAGTGACCTTATAAAAAGAGGACGAAAGAGAGCTCTCTGTGGACCATGCATGGAGGTAAGGGCACATAAGGCTGGTGAGAGGGTGGCTGTCCACAGGCCAGGGAGGCAGCCCTCTCTGGAAGCCAGTCTCTGCCTGTCCTTCACTGTACTTTCAGGCTCCATAACTTTAAGAGAAGAATGTCTATTTGTTTAAAATACCCCGTTGCTGGTATTTCATCACAGCCTCCAAAATAGACTATAGTCCAAACCTTCCAGATTTCTAGAGAAGGGCTCCAGGCTCTTGCAAATACAAAGACCCTAAGTTGGGGGCATGCTTGGTGCGCATGAGGGTCACCTCAGAAGCAGCTAGTATGGCTGCAACAGAGCAAGGCAGGTAGCTTCGAGGGACACTGTTGGGATGGTAAGGAGGGGTGGAGATGGGGGCAGATCCCGGGGTCCCACAGGCATGACAGCGCTATACCTTTCATGCTGAGTGCGCTGAGAAGTCACCGCAGGGTCTGGGGAGAATAGCAACGTGACATGAGACTTACAAATGGACAGTTCTGGCTGTGGGGCAATGGTGGACTCATATGGCATTTGGGAAGCTATTTCACAATCCAGCGGAGTGATGACGACAGCTTGGACTGGGGTGCAAGCCGGGGAGGCAGGGAGAAATGGCCATATTCAAAAAGCATGTTGAGTGTAGAGCGCATGAAAGTGGAGGAGGATCTCATTTGGGGTGTAAAATGAAAAAGAGTAAGGATGACTGCAAAGTTTTTGTCCTGAGGGGAAAAAAATGGGACTCTTCAAAAAACAGAGATGAGAGAAACGTCTGCAAGCATTAGAGGAGGTGGAGTGGGTAGATTTTGGTCACAGAAATATTGGGGTTCAGATGCCAAAAAGATATCCAACTGGAGGTGCCCAGTAGACTGCTGGGAGTCTGAATCTGATCTAGGGGAAGAGTCTGGAAGAGAGATGTGATTGTGGAAATGTCAGGATACTATTGGATGAGATCACCAGAAAAAGAGGTCCAAGACTTGAGCTCCAGAGCGACCCAGCATCTAAGTCAGGAATAAAGAGGGGACAGCTTGAGACTGAGAAGGCAGACCGTGGGAGCTGGGAGGAAAACCAACAGAGGGTGGTGCCCTCAAAGTCATGTGGAGGAAAGAAGAGGGTCGTTTGCGTCACTGCCGCTGCTCAATCAAGTAAGATTGAGAGAATAACTGACCTTTGGGATCCGTACCATGTAGGTTGTTGGTGACACTAACCCAGGTAGTTGCAGTGGGATAATGACAGCGACAGCGTGGTTGGACTGAGTGCAAGAGAGTCAGTGGGAGAAGAGGATGGAGAGGCAAGGAGAGGCACACACCTCTGGAGTTTGCGCTGTAGGAACACAGGGAGAGGCGGGAGCTGGTGGCAGATGTGGTTGCAAAGGACTCAGGTTTTTTAAACGGAGTGCAACATGTATTTGTGCTGACAGGAGAGACAGCAAGAACTATCATGCTGGAGAAAGGACGACTTTTAACCACTTTTACCAAGGAGCAGATCAAGGTTCAGAGAGGTGGAGTGATTTCATCAAGGATACACAACTAGTATTCTTTTTCTTTTTTAGTAGAAGGGAAGTGAGAGAGAAAGAGGAAAATAATTTTATTTAGTTTTTCACATGGCTTACGTTGCTGACACTTAGATGTGTATGTGGTCCCTACATCCCCGCGCATGCTAGGCAAGTGCTGTAACCTCTGAGCACCACTCCAGCCCCACACAGCTCGTATTCTGAATCAGGATTCAGATTAGGTCTGCCTGGATAGAGTCTGCATTCTTAATGATTCCTGCCACTTTGATTCAAACCATCCTTCAACTCAGGTTCAAGTTCACTTCTTCCTTCATATAGCATTCTTCAAATATCCAAGCTAGCCTTGATCTCTGCTTTCTCCCCTTGACCTCTCCTGGCACTTAATCTTGATGTTTTATTACAGTTATTCATTTTCTGTCTCCTACCAAACGATAAATATCCTGAAGGTCTAGAAAATGCATTGTAAACCTTTTTTAAACTTTCTATCGCTTAAGAACATCTAGCACATGATAGGACCTCAACAGATGTTTGCTACAGGCCAACAAGTAGGAAAAATAGAAGGTGGTAGGGCAGGAGGGAGCAAGGTGGGGGCCTGTTTCCAGAAGACTCCTTGCAGGTTTGACACCTCATACTTTACAGCTGCTTTTTCTTCCCCAGACCAGGAGCCTGGATTTACTTTGAACTTCTCCTAGGAGCTGTTACCTCTTTACTTGTGTCTCTGTCTCCTGGATTTGGTCCAGACTCACCACTTCTTATTAATAATAAATCAGGCATTCAAACACTCTGCAGAGGGGAGGCCTTGCACGTGTGCACCTGTCAGGTCAAGAACCACCTGGAGAGGAGTTTTGCCATCTGCTAGTTGCAGCTGAGAAGAAACCACAGAAGGACCCCCGTGCATTTCAATTCACAAGTCCCTATGGGTCTTGCATTCAGGGCTGGATCTTGTGCTGAGCACAGCAGATGATATGAGAAGAAAGATACAATTTTCGATGTCAACTAGGTTCCTGTCCCATGAGGAGGGTGACAGATAGGAGCAGAGCCACAGTCAGGATACCCTGACCACCTCTGAATACATATCAATCTTTTAATTCCTTTGGAAACTAATTTCTTTGAAAATTCAGAAACTGGTTAATTTAATTCCTAAAACAAATCTGACTTTTTTTTCCCAAAGTTGGTAGCAGATTCAGAAGTATGCAAAGGTTGTGACACCAAAGAGTTCTTCTTTCAATGTCACCTGGTCATTGCTGTGTTTGAAACTCTTCAGTGGCTCCCTGACACCATCAGGGAAATGTCTAAACCTCTTTGCAAAGATACATCTCTCCAGCCCCTCTCCTGGCATAAATCCACATCCTTATCCCATCTGAGAAGAGTGGTTTAGAGCGTAGGAATTGGAATCCAACCTAGCTTTAAATCCTCTGTTTCTTATAGACCATCAGTTTCCTTAACCTCTTGGACCCTCAGTCTCCTTATCTGCAATAGGGGGAGAAAAGAATCTTATAGAATGACTGGGATCATTAACCAGATATTGGGTGGGGAGAGGCATAAGAAAACATGCAGAAGACGATGAAACAGCAAAATCAGGCGGGAGCTTTTACACCATGCTAATGTTTGGTCCTGTTAACAATTGTCTGAGTCCATCCTTCTGGAGTGTATCCAAGTATGTGTAACCCACTTGGCTGCTGTGTGATCTCCACTGCAGTAGGGAGAAGGCTCCTTATTAACACCCAGCAGAGATAAAAAAAAAAAAAAACCCAGTTCAAACTTTAGACTTCTCTGATGCTACCTAGGGAGGATTTGGCTGTACCCTGTTACTCCTAGATAAGGGTGCAAATCCAGGTACCCTTTTAGGTCCTTGCTACCTCTTCTCCTGTTCCTTTCTTTGACTACAGATAACAGGTTTGTTTCTTATTTGTTTGTACTTTGGTTTTGTTTTATTTTTACTTATTGGCGTTTCTGAGTTGCTCGATTCTTCAGCTCCAAAACTGGGATAGATTAAGCAAAAAGAAAATCCCGGAAACACACAACTGATTAATTCCTCAGGTCTCAATGTCCCTAATCGGTCTGGCTTTTTCTTTCCATCTTCCAATCTTCTTATGCTTGTTATATATAAAATTCAGAACTTTTAGCTGTGTTGAGCAAAAAGAATAGGGAAACGTGCATCTATTTCACCTTTCCATGAGAAGAGCATAACTAGATTATTTTTAACAGTGAATAAGCATTTGTTTCTAAGCTGTTTTTTATAATTCCATTACAATATAATTTCTTTAACTGAAACATTCATTAAGGATGAGAGTTATAAAGAATTTTTCTTAATGAATTATGTATGACAAAAATGTAGTCATAGTAACATAATGGTTTTCATGATAGGACTCGAGAGTCTACAGATTTCATTCAAATTCTCATTCTTCCCCATACTAAGAATTGCTAATATGTTTTTAAATATTTTATTAGTGTATATTATGTATATAATATTTTAATAAAATAAAGCACATATATATGTATATGTATACACTGAAGTACACCATTTTTAGTGTACAATTCAGTGAGTTTTTAAAAATATATACCACCACCATGATCAAAATACAGAACAGTTTCAATTGCCAAGGCAAATAAGCAAAAGTGTTCAAGGGTCCTAAATACTTTCAGGATGGAGTCCAGGCTCTCTTCTGGGAATATAAGACTTTTTATAGGCTGACCTTGTGCTTAAGAGCCTAGAGGCCAGCTGGGGAATAAATGAGGTTGGATGAGATCATCTTCAGCTTCCACTCTGACCAAGGATACCTGCTTTTTATTTTTCACGCTTTAATTCAAGAGAGGTCAAATATATGTGTGTCAACCTAATGAACCAAAAGGTATTGGGGGCTCAGAAAACAAGATCACCACAAATTTCTGTTACCCATAGATCATAGACTATGATATTGTTTTTTTATTTGAGGGTTTTTTTTGGGGGGGTGTTTGTTGCTTAAAAATAAGCTATTCAAAGCTTTGGTGGCTTAAGCATCTGTTATTTCTCACATTCCTGGGGTTAGCCAGGCAGGATTTCGCTCAATGGACTCTTGTGGTCAGCTGATATCCCAGCTGCTCTTGGACAGCCTTGCTTGCATTGCTGGTGGTGTTGGCAACCTGTGAGTATAAGGGGCCACAGCTGGATCTGCTCATCTTGACTCCACATGGCCTCTCATCCTCCAGCAGGCAGGCTCAGACTTCTTCCCTTGGTAATGTCAGAATTCCAAAAAGTAGCAAGAGGGGTGACCCTCATTGTATAGACACTTCTCATTTCTTTGCATCCCATTGGACAAACTAAATCCAGATTCAAGGGACGGAAAGAAAGGTTCCACTGCTGGATGGGAGAAAACACAAAATCACACCGTGAAGGGTGGGGAGGAATTTTTTGCGGTCGTTTTTCTAATTAATTAATCTACAACATTATGCTAGAACAAGAGACGATGAGATTCAGAGACCATCCCAAATGACTAGAGCAGAAGGCTACAGTGGATGTGACAAAGCCTGTGATTCACCTTCCTTTTGCCATAGACCTGTTTCTAGAGCACCCAGGGAAGTCTTTGGTATCTGGGTGTCTGATAAACCTCAGCCGTCCTGGGTTGAGAGAGCCTTCTGAAGCTCCCTGTGCCTCTTTAACTACTCACCATAGACTTCTCCCTGATACCCCATCTCTATTCTCACTCTCTCCCATCAGCAATTCACGATGAACCCTGAGGTTCTAGAATCTAACAGGTCCGCTTTCCAGTCGGACTTTGAAATGTTGTAGGTGAGTTTGGACAAGTTCATTAACCTTGCTAAACTGCCCTGACTCATCTGTACTCTGTGTATAACAGGTCTTGCTCAATGCAAGGCACCTTTGATGAGACTTCACCCCTGGCAGAACAAGAAGAGTTCTGACCCAGAGGCGAGGACACCCACAGCTTCCAGGGTGTCCAAAACAGAAGGGGATTGTTTCCTTTGTTAGGTTTTAACTTGCTACAGAACCATCCCCGCAAAGTAATTTATTTGTTGCCTCCGGGCTCGTGTTTGGAAGGGCTCCCTGCTCTGTTCCAGGCTGATTTTCCAAACATTAACATATGTCAAGAGCTCACACAAAGCCAAAGATGTAAAATCACTCCTCTGGGGAAGGGAGAGCGAGGGCAGTTTACAGTGCCAGGAAAAAGCCAGAAGCAAAGACCCTCGACCCGGTAGGGTGGGCTTGGAGTTGGTGGGTGAGACGGATGTGGAGTCACAGAGGGAAGATGGGGCATGGGGTTGCCAAGGGGGAAGTTTGGATTTGCCCCAAGGAAATGGTAGCAAGTACTTTCATAGACCACTTACTATGTGCCACTTCTTTTATACATATACTATTTAGTGTCTTCCAAACCCACATGAAGTTCGCATTAGCCATTTTCCAGAACATGGCCCTAAAATCCAAAGATGGTAAGTAACTTGCCACGTTCATAGAGGGCACAATTGGGACTCAAACATAGGTCCATCTGATGCTAAATACTACAGTCTTTTTCCTGAACCACAGTTCCACAGGGAAGGGAAGTGTCCCCCGTCCCTTCATTTGGTTCCATTGTCCTTTAACATTTTGAGAAACTGAGGCTCATAGACATTAAGTTAGCTTCCCAGACAACAACACTGTAAAGATTAAAGACACAGTTGGGTCTGGGTCAAAGGGCCCGTTGACCCAGATCTTCAGGTCAGTCCTCAGTGAAACTCTGACTCACAACTTCCTAATTGCTTTTCCATCCACCATGGTGATCTCTGCCATCAGACTCTCCTCCACATTAATCTCACCTGCTTGACCTCTCAGCTTCTTTCCATAAGAATCCCTCTGACTTCCTATGTAGGAGGAAGTAGGCCATCTGCATTTCTAAAAGGTCTTGCTGGATATGCAACGGACAATAGGTTAGAGGGTACACAGGAGGTGAGTAGCTGCCCTGCCGCAGAGGAGGCTGAGAGAATATAACAGGTAAAAACATAAGAGGGACAAAACACAAGCAGGCACAGCAAGAATAAGGTGGGATCAATGAAGACAGGAAGGCTGGTGATAGGTTGATCAAGATAGGAGGGTAGGAGGACACAGAAGGAGCTGGCGGTAGTAATGGACTTAGTAGCTGCACTAGGTAGCTGCACTCAGGTTTGGACCTGGGGCAGAGTAGGTGAGCTGAATTATATGCAGAACACAGAGCCCTCTGCAAATGCAAACCTTTAACCAGATAATAGGAATCCACTGAAAAGAAGTAAAAATAATTACCACCAAGCTGCAGTTCAATACACCCTGGGTTCGTTGCTCTGATTGACCTGACCTCTGAGACGTGAGGCCCTGTCATTGCAACGAAGAGGTGGAAGTTACTCTGGATTAGGATTCACACAACCTGGCTGCTTCAGGCTTTTATCAAAGACAGAAGGGGGAGAGCATATTTAATGTAGAACCAAAATTGCATTATATTTTTTTAAAACATGAACTCTATGAATCTCAAAATATAATGGCACCGAAGGACAAGTTCAAGGAGATTCCTGCAAGTGTACAGAGTCCAAGAGGTTACAACAACTGTAACCCAAGTGGGCACCATGACGACCTTCACAAGCCATGTGATGCTTGCAGGACAGAAAGTAACAAGTGGGGAAACTGAGGTCCAGATGTGAGGATTTGCTCGAGATCTCAGCCCTAAGCTTTGATGACAGACTCCCAGGTTGGTGTCTTCAAGAGAAGCAAGGAGATAGCAGAGGGCTTAATTACAAGAGACTAAATTCCTCAAGCCCTTTCTTTTCCCTTCTGTTAAGTGGAAACACACTAGAAAGACCCAAATAGCCCAAAGTGACCTGAATGCGTATCTGAAGGCTTCTTCCTGGACTGACTGCAGCTTGATGGGGAAGCTGGAGGCTGGGCTCCACTGCACAAGACTGGAGCAGATGCTTCTCTGGCAGCTCGGCCTCTGAGCTCCCAGACGGAGAAGCTTCTCCAGCGGAGAAGGTAGAAGCCTCATGACCTTTACAATCTGGCCTCCGAAGTCATGCAGAGCCACTTCCACCACGTGACACTCTTTGAAGTAGTCACACACACACACCCAGACCAAGTGTCAAAGGCGCAGAAGCCATCTCTGGAGGGGAGGAATGTTAAAGATTTGGCATCCACATTTTAAAATCTTCACAAAGGGGTTGTTCTAAATGCCTCTCACAACATTCAGCAGTCTCTGATTTGGAGTTGGTTGAGTATTTCAAAGCACTGTAGCATTTAAGAGTTCAGATGATTTTTTGGGTCCTTCTTCCCCTGCACTGACAAGATGAGAGCTTTAAGGCCCAGAGCTGAGCAGCAGAGCGCTGGGAATTCTTGTGGGAAGTGAGACCAGGAGAAAAACACTGCATTAGCCCCAGTAGCTGAAGACACACTTGATTTTAATTATGCATGGTACTAAGGGGAATCTAGATGCCTGCAGCCCATGGATACGAATGCAAATCTCGTTTAGACTTTTGTTTTAATCTCCTCCACCCTGTTTTTTACAGTAGTTCCCCTTATCCAGAAGGGAAATGTTCCAAGCCCCACAATGGATAACTGACGCTATGGAGAATATTAAACCCTATATATACTGTTTTTTCCTATATCTACATACCTATGATGAAGCTTAATTTACATATTAGGCACATCAAGAGATTAGCAATAACTAAAAATAAAACAAGAACAACAATATATTATAATAAAAGTCATTTAAAACTTGTGAATTTTTATTTTTGAAATTTTCCATTTAATATTTTTTGGACTGCAGTTGAACTCAGGAAACGAAAACTATAGAAAGTGAAAAAACAAGTTGGACATGATGACCCACACCTGCAATCCTTGCAGCTCGGAGACTGAGACAGGAAGATCGCAAGTTCAAAGCCAGCCTCAGCAACTTAGCGAGGCTCTAAACAAGCAACTTAGCAAGACCTTGTCTCAAAATAAAAAGTAAAAAGGGCAGGGGGCGTGGTCCAGTAGTTAAGCGCTCCTGGGTTCAATTCCCAGTACCAAAAAAAGAGAGAGAGAGAGGGAGAAAATGAAAAGACAGATAAGGGGAGCGTAGTGCAGTTGAAGGATGCAGTCAGGGACCATTTGACAACAAAGAGCCACGTGATGGAATAAGAGCGTGGATTGGCTCAGGACTTGGACAAATTTCATTGTCACTTCTCATAAAAGTGACCCCAAGGTCCACAAAAAAGAGGTTCGTCATGAAACCAGGCTTTTAGCTTGAGATAGTAAACTGAGCAGTTATATTTAATTTTGGTAAATTTCATAAAGTGAACTGAACGCTCTCAACTACGATTTGCATCACTTTTAGAAGAGTCTAATTAAATGGAGGCAGTTGAACACGGAACATTTGGATGCTGGTTGACAAGGGTCACAAACCAAGCAGCCTGCTTCAGGGTGGATTCTCCATGGGGCCTTTTCCTTTTCCAAGTGGAATGCTCTTACCTACAGCACATGGAAAGGGCCCAGGAAACATCTTTATGAAAAGTTGAGTGTTATTATTCTTACAACACATTGAGGTTGCATCAGCCTTAAAGGTGAGGATCCTGGCTTATTCTCAGAGTTATGAGAGAGAGCACTAAATGGTGTTCTATAGTTCTACAGTATTCCCCTGGCCTTCACCATCCTGCGAAGACCCTGTCTACACTCATCCCCACCAGCCAACGTGACCAACACATGCACAAGCAGTGGGAGCTGGACTGAGTATAAGTCTCAGCTGGGACATTGGATGTAACAGTCTTGCACATGGCGACTAATCAGTGATCCAAAGCTAGACTTGAGGACCTACTCATGGGTGGAATCCTTGCATTTCAGGCTATAAAGACATTTGTAGTATCAGGGGTAAGTTGAATACAGAGGAGGCAGTCAGGAAGAGGAAATAGGAGACCAGAATAATAAGCCCAACCTTGCACTTCTCTCACTAATGAGGCAGAGGTCCCATTGCGCAGGCAGAGCGGTAGAAAGAGCTGCCTCAATGCTTCCAGATCGAAAAGCTTAAATGCCAATAATTATCTCCTGGAAGCCGCTTGTCCCCAGTCTAACTAGAAGAGCCAGAGGAGTACATTCCAGGCTTTCCTAACGAACAGAGAGGACACTTTGGTCTTGAGTTACAGACTTTGAGGCTACAGTTGTCAGTGTTCCATTTAACACGTTTAGGGGCTTCAGAAAATATTGGCTTCAAATTTAATTTTCCATAAGGCAGAGAACTCTCTTATCCACCAATTTCTCCCTATGAGTATGACAATTATCTACAAAGGAAATGAAGAGAGTTTAAAAACACAGATATTCATTTGTTAATAATATTACATATTGCATGTTCACAAAAATATGTGTGTGTATGTATATGTGTGTATGTATACATAAGCAGGATGCTACATCCTGGCATAACTATATTTATAAACTTCATCAGGATGGACATAGGCATCTTGCATTCATCTATTCCTTCAGCAGATTTTGTTAAGAATGCTGTGATGGCTAATATTATGTGTCAAGTGACTGGACTAAGGGATGCCCAGGAAGCTGGTAAAACATTCTTCCTAAGTTATCTGTAAGATCATTTCTGGAAGGGATCAGCATTTGAATCTGTATACCAATTCAGGGGGAAGGTTATCTAATCTATTGAGATCCTATAGAGAACCAAAAGGCAGAGGAAGAGCAAATTTGTTCCTTCTCTACTTGATTAGGGACATCCATCTTCTCCTGCTTTTGGACATCAGTGGTCCTGGCTTCCAGTCCTTCAGACCCAAACTGTGACTTACATTATTGGCTCCCCCGGATCTCAGGCCTTCCCATTTAGACTGGAATTTCACCACCATATTTTCTGGGCCCCCAACTTGCAAACAGCAGATTATTGAACCTCTCAGCCTCTGTATTCACATGTGTCAATCTCACATAAGTAAATGTTTTCCTCTCTATCTCTAGCTTTAGTTTTTGATCTATCCATGCAATTAATTGTTTTTCTGGAGAACCCTAACACCCTACTACATGGCAGCTATTGCTTTACCTACTAAGGCTGCGGAGATGCTTGACGGTATAGAAGTTTCAGATTATAAGTGAAAATAGAAAGGGGATTGAAAACAAGTGGAGATTTGGGGGAGTTAATACTGGAAAAATAGTCCTTGAGTACTTCCAGAGATTACAAAGTTCACACAGCTCTTTCCTATGACACATGTGAATATGGAGGCTGAGAGTGGAGGAAAGCTATACTGAGTTTGAGGCTAAGGCTGTTTTACTCTTGATAATTTTGCTACCACCAAGGGTGCTGTGAAAGCTGATGGTATAAATGCAAAACTCAATAGAAACGCAACTATTCTTACCACCTTTCAATCTGGTTCTCAGAATCTGGATAGAGGGCTCAGTACTAAGTCTGAGTGGGCATGGAAAGTACGAGGTTTGTTTTCTCATAGAAATTATTTAAAATTATTCTCCATGAGGAACTTCCACAGAGCAACTTAAACTTTGGAATTTCCGTTTCAGAAACTTGAAAACAACAACAAAAATTCTGTCTTATACAGTTGTTGCATTAGATGGTGCACGTATAAAAAGCACCTAACACATAATATTTAGTTACACTAGTGCTATGTTTTAGGCATGAGAAGTCCCCCCAAAGCTCATGGGTAAGATATGGGAGAATGTTCAGAGGTGAGATGATTCGATTAGGAGAGGGGTGGCCTAATTGGTGGATTAGCCCATTGATATGGATTAACTGGCACGTAGAATGTGGCGTGAGGACATGGGTCACTGGAGGTTAGCTTTGGGGGTTTATATTTTGGCCCTGGTGAATGGAGCTCTCTCTTCTTCCTGATTGCTATGACCTGAACTGCTTTTCTCCACCACACCTTCTACCGTGACATTCTTCCCAGAATTATGGAGTTGGCTGAGCATGGCTTGAACCTCGGAAACTGCGAGCCAAAAGAAACTTTTCCTCCTCTATGTTGTTCTTGTCAGGTCTTTTGGTCACAGCCTCAAAAAACCAACCTAAATAGTTTTCCTTAATTGGTGTATGTTTAACATTATGATGACAATTTATGTATTGTTTTTTGCAATTAGTATAGGACACCAGGAGTTTGCAATAAATGTGTTAACCCAAACAGATAGCTTGGAGTATAGTAAAAAGAAAAAAAATTCAGCCTGAGGACCCCCAACGGTATCTTGGACTTTGCTTCTTGAGTACAAAGATCAGCCATCAGTAGTCATTAGTGATTTAAAATTGAATCGCTTGCAACACAATCAGTAAGAGGGTGATAATTTTTCATGTTCAGGAAAGATGACCCATTAGGGACTTCAAAAATTAACAACAAGAAATAGTGTTATCAATATGACACCTACACAGTCCATAATTAATCAGATCCTAACCCCTCTGTCTGCTGGGAAATCTCCAGAGTCTGTTCCCCATGCCTTCAAAGATAAAGGTTGACCTTGCCCCACTTGCCTAATAATAATTTATAGATGTGTAAACATTTACCACAACAATTACAGGTTGGCCTAATGAAATTCCAGGAGCACAAGTCACGAAAGACCTGAGCATGCATCATAAATTCAGAATCAATCCCGCAGGCTGGGCTCTGCAAATAAATTACAAATCGAGGCAAAGCCTTTCAAGAGCAGACCTTTACGAGGGGCTAGCAGATGGAGGCTTTTGGGGCCTGAGTCCCTTCCAGGTCCTGGTTTGGAATGCCAACTGTGACGTCCTTCACTGGGAAGTCACTTAACTTTCACCAGCCTCTGTTTCCTCACCTGTACAATAGATGGATAAGATTGGAGCGCAGAAGTGTGGGCGTGAACAATTGCTTCATTCATTTATTTGGTAGGGCGCTTGTTAATTATCATCACTAGTCCAGAAATCAAGTGTTTTTTAAAAAAATGCCTGGCACCTGGTACACATGAAATAAATGATGGCTGTGATAATATGCTTAATTTGTCATTAATCATAGCAACTACCACTATCGTGAGGACTGGAAATCCACGCCTTAGGAGTTGTGTGAGGTTACAAGTGTATTGCTTAGGATGTTAGGGGACTGAAGGAGAAGTATGATGCTAGGAAGAGACAGGGAGCTATCATGACCTCTCCCAAACCCCCAGGAGACTGGCATTGTGGTTTAAGCAAGAGGAAGGAAAATGAGAGGCTCTTCTCTTTTGCTTCACCAAACAGAATTATAAGAGGGAAGAGACTGGCATGAGCAGCAGGCTTCACACGTGCTGTTCTCTTTGCCAGGGATGAAGTTCAGCCACATCATTTATTCCCTAAAGTAATTTACTGCTATCCCTATTGAAAAACTAAGGTAATTGAGATTCTAAGAGATTAGACCCCAAGAAATCAAATAAAACGAAAAGGCTCTTGATAATAGACTAATGCATCTGAAAAGGAATCTCTGAGAAAACACGGCTCCCAAAAATCTAGTGGCAAATACCAAGGAGTCTGGGACTCCAGGATAAAGATTCCCTGTGTGTATAAAAGCTCAGAGCCCCAGTCTGAGAAAACACTTACCCAGACCAGGTGAGAATATCCCCATTCAGACAGTGGGAAATGGCCAGCACCTGCCAGCCTCCCTGGATGGCCCCTTGAATGGGACAGAGACTTGGAGCACCATTACCACCTGCCTCCTCCTCCTTCCAGTGGTGCATCCAGATGCCATTCACAAATGGTGAATGAGAATCTTCCAGAAAGTGGTTGCTCCCACTAGCACTTCACAAGCTGCAATTTTCATGAGCTTTTAGCAAAACCTGATCCTATTTTTTAAAATGCAAATACAAGACAAGTACCCTGAATGCCAGGCTGGAGGAACACTTTGTCTCTGATTAATCCTCGATGTGGCTATTCAGCGTGTGTACTATTCTTCTCCTTAAGTATAAACCCCATTTGTGAAGAAAGATTTGTTCCAGCTGATTGCTTGGCTACAAATTTCATCCTTGATTTTTCCCCCTCCCTTGTTACATAAATGAACTAAGTTCAGACCTCTGATTGTCAAGAATATTTTGAGATAGAGGATCTATGTTCTGATCAGTTGATCCATTTACTGGCTAACCCATTCCCTATTTTAAACTGCTCAGATTTGGGGTGTGCTTTAAAGGGGATATCCCCCAAATATACACAGGGCCAGAAAGTCCATGAACAGATCTCCCCCGAACAGAATCGCGGTTGACCCCTGCCGACCTGTGGGATCCTTCACAGGTTACTGATCTCTCCGTGCTCCTATCACTCACATATTGTCGGAATTTTGAGACTTTAAAAGAAATATTTATGCAAAGCACTTCAGACAGCATTCATTGCCTATTAAGCTTCCGGTAACATTAGCTAAAATCATCATTGTCCTGTTGGAACGGGAGAAGGCAGCTGACACGTGCTCCTCTGTGGTTTGTAAAGATCTTCTCTTAAGCCTCCGGCTCCCATCTTCAACCTGTTGTGCTAAAGACAAAGGCTGAGCGCTTTCTGAGCGCCAGGCAGCCCACTGTGAATTTTACAAGCATCATCTCGCTCTAGCACAATACCCAATCTCTGTTGTACGGGGGCGCACCCAAGTCAACAGAGGTTCAGAGCCTGAACCGGGCAGCCTTGCGTTTGGCAGACCCTCTGAGGTATTGCCTTCCACAGTCCCCTGACCTGTCCACCCTCTTGCCCGCTGTCCTCCTGACCCACCTACATGGCCCTGGGTGAAGTGGGCTCCTGATGCAAGGGAGGCCTCTGGGAAATAAGTCCCAAAGAAAAAGGAAAAAGGAAAAAAGAGTCCTGCGAGGTGTCCCAATTGTTCCAGAGCAAAGAGGAAACTGAGGCAGGAGACAGCAACAAAAACCAAAGGGTAGACCCAAAGGAAAACCTAGCAGGCTGTTCATTTATATCACAAAACAGTGGCTGCCTCTGAGGAGCAAGGACTGTGGGAAGGGGACAGAGGAATTTTCTAGGAAATGGGAATATCTTTTGGGGATTTGGGCTACCTAATACATTTGTTAAAAAATTTTGAATTGCATTTCATTTTCTGTTCATTTTAACCTCAATTACACAATACACACACACATGCACGCACGCCCGCACACACACACACACATTTTTAAGATGCAGTAATGAGAAGGGTAGAGTGGAGTGGAAGTGATGAAGCTGAGGTGGGATAGGGACCATCACAGCTGTAATCCAGAAGGTACTAAGTGATTGAAATATCCAGAGATGGAAGGTCTTCATCCATCTGTCCCTTGTACAGGCATTGTCTGAACTTTGGGGATTTCTAGGGGTTCATGTTCATGTTTCTTTATCACTTCCCCATCTTTCGCCCCATGGTCCAGTCTCCATGACCTTGACAGAGGTTGAAGGGTACCTCCTCCCTGAATAAGTGCAAATGCTTTCTTATTCCCCATAAAAGGGATCCAGCGCATAGAATCCCTGCCAATCTTCCATATCCTCATTAGTCCATGCCTTATCTCCATGGGAGGGCTTCCCTCCAAACGCACCCTGGAGATGAGGCAAAATGAGCCACCAATCTTCCCTGCAGCCCCGAACCAAGAACTCCATGGTCTCAAATCCACCCTTATGGGTAGGTGGGTTTTCCTGATATTATGATAATGTGAGCTTGATGCCAGCCCTTATTTCCATCATTATTTGAGTAACCTAAAGATCTTATATAGGCCCATCTCCCAACTGGTGCTAAGCCAAATCTAGATGGCTAAATTTATTTCCACTGCCAATTTTTAAAAATATGATATATAGCACTTTCCACTCTTAACCTGCCTTCCCCAGTCATCTGCATCCTGGCCATACTTACCACTGGATGTTACCAAAATATATCAAGTTCTGACTCATCTCCATGCTTGTACATTCAGAATATGCTCTGCCTGGGATTTGTTTCTTCCTACTTTATTTTTCCAGCCATTTGTTAATTCCTCCCAAAACTCAGCTCATATCCCTACATCTGCAAATGTGGTTGGTTGTGCTGACCCCACTGCTATATCACAGCATCAGAAACCCCTGCATCTCCCTCAGCAGTCAACAGCCACTTAACATCAAGGAACAGGAGTCCTCCCTATTTATCCCTAGAGCCCAGTACACAGGAGGTAGTCAGCAAATGTTTGTTGTGGTTCGAAAACACACACCTGATCACAAATAAATAAATTTTAAGAACAGTATTTTGCAAAGATCCTCCACCTTCCAGGTCTGGGGGGCCCTGCTGAGGAGGTCCATCTGGCCTGGGTTTGGGGCAGTTGACCTGCATGCGACCGGGCAGTGCAACTGTGGACAGTACCTTCTATATCCAGAATCTTGGAGCTGTGTTGTGCCACCAGCCACAGAAGGTGAACTGAGAACATTAATAACCTCCTATCTCTTTTTGGTGGTCATGTGGATGCAGCTTCTCTTCCATCCCCAGTTCACACCACTAAATTTCTCTCTCTCTTTTTAAAGAGAGAGGAAAAAGTCTTTTTTTTTTTCCTAATTTTTTTCCTCTGGTTTCTGTTGTCCCTCCACTTAGGGACATGTACATGTGGTGCTGGGGATCAAACCCAAGTCCTCACACATGCCAAGTAAGTGCTCTACCGCTGAGCCACCTCTCCAGCCCACTAAATTTCTTTCATTAGGACTTTTTTTTCTGTTTTCCTTCTTTGTCTTTTACTTATTATTTTAGTTCTAAACTCCCCCAAAATGGAAGGAACCAAAGAGAGCAGTAAGTAGGAAAGGTGGAGCTTTGTTAAACACTGAAATTAGGGATCAGCATGAGGGCATTCCAGCAAAGGAAGAGGCTAACCTGGAAGGCCAGCATCCCCACCTCCAGAGTTCAGGCAATGCTGCCAAGGATCCCTGTCCTGGGAAGGTCTGGAAACAGGGTTGCTATGGCAACGGAGTTGTCATGGACCCAGGGTCTTGCTGGGTAAGCACAAATGGATGGCAGGCAGGATTCCTCTTTTCATTTGAAAATTACCACTAATTTGCAATTAGTTGGAAGAAAATTAGAGATAGAATAAAGGGAATTGCTCCTTTCAGCAAACAACCAGGAACACTGGAAACTGACTTTTCTCAGAGTCAGGGTGGAGAAGAAAGAAAACTTTGTCACTGTGAAGAACACAAGCTTCAGAGCTGGTAGAAGGACTGAATCCTGGTCCTCCCATGTCCTGGATGTGCCACCTTGGGGTAGTTACTCAACCTCCTTAGCTTTACTTTCTTCTGCTGAAATAACATCACGGAAGCAAAGTACACAGAAAGTGCCCAGCTAATGTTAACTAGTTCTGTCGCTAACTGAAGCTTTTATTCATTCAGTCTTCTCCCTTTCCCTTGCCATTCTTTTTGTTTATTTCATTCATTCATTCCCACTAATACTTATTAAGCTCCTCTCTGCCTAAGTGTCTTCCAGTTACCTTACCTCATGACATCAATGGCAAAAGAGAAACCATCAGTCAGAATTAGTCCTACCTACAGATACATAGGCCTCCATTGATCATTGTCTACAGGGCTTTTCCAGGCCCCATCAGCACCTTCTGCTCTGCATGCAGCCAGATGCATTCAAGACTCTCCCTTGGTCCTTATAGAAGCTAGAAAGATTTCAGGAGCTGAGGTTCACAGTGCCATAGCATGAGGCAACACCAAAGGTAGGACCTACTAGGGGTGGTAGAGTCAAGGCTCAGAGAAGTCCAGGTGTCCTTGGACTCTGAGATCTTCTAAATAGGGACTGAGTTCTGTTTATCTCTGAGATCTCACCCCAAGGACCACCATGTAGGTGGATGCCTAACATGGACTGTGTGGAGAGAATGTTCCGGAATAGTGTGCTGTGACTGCCTTCAGCCTTCCCAGAGCTCCTCACTCTGTCAGTAGAGTTCTTCTCTTCTTGCCTTGGAGAATATCCATCCTTCCACACTTAAGTCTGAGCTTCCAGAGTCTGTGGGGAAGCAGTCTCTCTCTTGCTGCGTCTATGTGCCCAAATGCACACCAGACCAAGAAGGGAGAATCAAAAGCCGTCTAGAGGCAGAAGTGATGGAACTCTGTCAATGAAGCCCTGTTCTCTCTCATATACAAGGCCATGTAGCACAGTGGACTGCACCCAAGTCCTTCCTCCCACTAACTGTGACTTTGAACAAGTTGCTTCTTGAAGCTCGAGTTCACTCATTTGCAAAATTAGTAGCAATCATTTGGTATTTCCAGGTTCTATCCCTGCTGTCTGAGTCTGAACTGTGGGTACAAGAAAGTGAACAGAAGTAAAAACTGTTCAGGTTCAAGAACCGGGACACAAAGTAGGTGCAATAGATGCCTGACAATGGCAAGAGTGGAAAACTAAAGCCCCCTGACCTGCACAAGGTGGACAATAAACCAGAGGAAGCCAAGATTGTCATGCGGTACACAAAGCAATTGGCATCCAAAACAGCGCTGGCTAGTAGCATTTCCAGCTCACCTTCTTCCCATTAGAACAGATGATATTAACTAATGAAAAATTATCCACCCACGTTGTAAGCCAAGCAATTATGAATTCCATTAGCCAGCAACTTGGCCAAGATTCCTCCTGGCTCAACCTGAAACAAGAGGCATTCTACCCAGAAAACAGAAGCACCTGAGAAAGAGACAGTTAATTGGGACGCAAGACTGGCTAATTAAGTCCTTCGACAGACCTAGGATGGGCTCTTGTCCTGGTGTCTTAGCTGGTTTTTCCTATGGTGTGACACGGTAAGAGGGAAGAAGAGGTCAAAACGACCATGTTTACACAACGGTTCTGCTGTGAGATTGCTGGAGAAATAATGGACTGAGTTCTATTTGCCTTGTCTACCTTATGAGGCTGATCTTATCTAAGGGAATAACTATGTATGGAGGGGCCACCAACGGTCCTCTGCCTCTCAAAATCCTTGATAATGGACAATGGGCATCATTAGTGACAGTGACCTGGATGATACTTTACCACCTGCCCCTAGCAATAGTTCACATTTTACAGACATTGGTTCTACCAAGAAGGGGGGACTAACCACGCATTATTTCATTTAATCCTCGAAATATTTGCAAACATATTCTTGTTCTTCCTCACTTGACAGACAGGATAATCAAATCACTTGCCGACAGTGATAACACTTTTTTTTTTTAAAGAGACAGGGATAGGGAGAGAGAAAAAAGACAGAATCAAATTCTGTTTAGGTTTTTCATTTGGCCTTCGTTGCTCGGGCACTTCATGGTGCTGGGGTTTGAACCTGCCTCCTTGCACATGCCAGGCAAACACCAGAACTACTGAGCCACCGCTCAGGCCCCAGGAATATTACTCCTTAAATGTTCAAGTGAAAATTTCAATTTGGCCCTTTGATTCAAGAGCCTCCACCAGTTATATTGCGTCTAAGGAAATTTGGGCAGCTTTAACTGTGTCTTCACATCACAAATGGTAGGCATCATGATGAGTCTTAGTTTGGATGGTTTTCTTTTAATAGGGATCAAAGGGCATCGGGCATGTGAGAGCATTTTTTTTATCTGATTCCCCAAGATGTGACCACACTCTGATTAATACTTGTCTCTAGCTAATGTTGACTCTGATAAATCTTCAAGTGCCACTGGAATACTTTCATCACAGCTAATATTGGCATTTCTGTCCACGTGTGGCTTTCTAAAATCAAGCAACCATTGATTAAGAGGATTGGACCTAGAAATGTTCTCCTTACTCATGGTTCATGGGCAAACATTGTTCACCTTCACACATCAGCTCAATCTGCCAATGAAATCTCAACCTTTGCTGGACCATGTGACTTTTGAACAAGATGTGACCTTGACTTGCATGGTTCCAGTAGAATTTCAACTGTGTGCTTGTCAATCCCTTAATTCAAAAAGCAGATATCTCTTCAATGTCTGCTGTGACCACACTCCTCCCTCCTGGCTGAGCTGCAGAATCACTGAGCAAGCAGGTGTCCGAGCATCCCTGAACTGGACCCTGCTCTATTGACTCATCACCACAGAGCTGAAGTCCGAGCACACGTTTACAAAACAGGTGCTCAACAATTCTTGATGAATGAATCTATAGTGACAACAGCAACTGCTGCTTCTTGGGAAAATACTGTCTGATATCATTTGGATCTTGGTTCTAGTACTGTGTGGCTATGGACTTTTTTCTCAATCTCTCTGCATGTTAGTTTTCACCTCTCACTGTTTTTCAATGACCTTTTTGAGATACAATTCATGCAGCATGCAATTCATTCATTTAAACTGTATAGTTCAATGACTTTCAGTACAATCGCAGCACCGTACACCCATCATGATCAATTTTAGAATATATTCATTATCCCCTCCCAAAAAACCCCACGCATCTAAACATCACTTCCCCAGACTTCCCCATCCCTCCCACCCCTTGGCAAGCATTAATCTATTTCCCTCTCTAGATTCGCTTGTTCTGGATATTACATAGCAGTGGAATCACACAACGCGTGGTCTTTTGTAACTGGCCTCTTCCCTTTGCACCATGTTTTGAAGGATCCTCTATGTTGTAGCTGACGTTTTTATATAGGAATGATATCCTGCTGTATGGACATAACACATTTTGTTTATCCATTTGTGGGTCGGTGGACTTTTGGATTTCTCCCTCTATTGGGCTATTGTAAGCAATGCTGCTGTAAAGATTCATGTGTAATTTTTGTGTAGACATGTGTTTTCATTTCCTGAGTAAATCCCTAGGAATAGAATTGTCATATCACCTTGTAAATTGATCACTTAATCATTGAGGGCCTGCAAGACTGTTTTCCAAAGCATCCATGACATTGAAAATGCCTACCTGCAGCGTAGGAGGATTCAATTGCCCCTTTACAACACTTGTTATGATCTCCCTTTGGCAATGGAAAGTGGCATTTCATGGTGGTTTTGATTTGTGTTTCTAATTCATCTTTTCATGTGTTTAATTGGCCAAAATTTTGAACAAATGTCTATTCAGATCCGTATCCCAATTTTCAATTGGCTATTTTCCTTTTTCATATTGAGTTGTAATAGTTCTTTGCCTATTCCAGGTACAAGTCGTTTTTAATTTTGACAGTGCCCAGTTTACGTATTTTTTGTTGTTGTTGTTGCTTGTGTTTTTGGTATTAAGTCTAAGGAGACAGATTGACATCTGTTTTCTTGAAGAGATTGTATAGTTTCAGCTCTCATATTTAGATATTTAATTAATTTAATTTTTGTAAAGATGTGAAATAGGGTGCTCAATTTCATTCTTTTACATTTGAATTTCTAGTTTTCCATGAATTATTTATTGAAAGGACTTTTCTTTCCCCCACTGCACAGTTTTGGCACCCTTTTAAAAAACAAACAGGATAGTAATTGAAAGATTAACACGGTAGTATGAAGTCTTCCAATTCTTTTTATAAGGCTACCCTTCAATTTGCTTCAGTCTTTTTAAAGTTCTTCCAACAATAATTAAAGTTTTCAGATTAAAAAATTTGCACTAACTATTAAATTTATTCTTCAGTGTTTTGTTCTTTGGGTGTTTTTTTAAAAATGGAATTCATCACTTAAGTACAATGTTGTATAGCAGTGATGAGAATGGACATTCTTTCTCCTTCCTACTCTTAGAGAGAAAGTCATCAGTCTTTCAACCTTAAATACGGTGTAACGCGTGAGGTTTTATAGGTGCCATTTATCAGGTTGAGCAAATTACCTTCTACTCCTTATGTTAAGCATTTTTATCATGAAGCAATATTGAATTTTGTAAATTTTTTTGGCATCTTTTGATATGATCAAGTGGTTTCTTTCCTTTATTGTATTGCTGTAGTATGTTCCATTGATTGAGTTTTTAAATTTACTTTTATTAGTGCATTATAGTTTTATGCACAAATTGATTTTTGGACTTTAAACCAGCCTTACATTCTTTCAATAAATCCCATTTGGTCACAATGCATAATTTTTAATAAAATACTGGATTAGATTTGATGGGATATTTTTAAGGATTTTTGCATCTTATTATAAGAGATAGTTTTCTGGTGATATCTTTGCCTGCTTTGGGTATTAGAGTAATGCTGATCTCACAGAATGAGTTGGGAAGTACACTGTTCTCTTCTAATTCTTTAAAGAGTTTGTGAGTAATTGGAGTTAATTCTTTAACTATCTGGTAAAATTCACCAGTGAAGCAATCTGATCCTGGGCAGTTCTTTGTGGGAATTTTATTCTTATTCCTAATTCAGTCTCTTTATTTGCTAAAGGTCTGTTCAGATTTATGCTTTTGTAAGTTGTGGTAAGTAGTTTTTACCTTAATAGGCATTTGTCTATTTCATGTAAGCTTTCTAGTTTGCTGATATACAGTTATTCACACTACGATCTCACACAGTGTTATTTTCTTTTTATTTCTATAAATATTAGTAGGGATAGTCCCTCTCTCATTTCTGATTTTAATAATTTTTGTCTTTCTATTTTTCTTAGTCTAGTAATGTCTGGTCAATTTTGTTGATCTTTTTAAAGAAAGAACATTCTGTCTTATCTATTTTTGTCTACTATTTTTTCTGTCTCTCATAAATTCCTTCCTTCTGCTTGCTTTTAATTAAGTTCATTTTTCTCTTTCCATTGTCTTAAGGTAGAAAGTAAAGGTTTTATATTTGAGATCCTTCTCCTTTTTTATTATAACTACTTACAACTATTAATTTCCCTGTGAGCACTAATTAATTTACATCCTTAAGTTTTGGTAGGCTGCGTCTTCATTTTCTAAGTATTTCCTAATTTTATTTGTGGTATCTTTTTGAATCACTGGTTATTTAGTGGTACATTACTTAATTTTCATATATTTGTGAATTTCCCAGATTACTTTCTGCTATTAATTTCCAATTTAAATTCATGTGGCCAAAGAACATACTTTGTACAACATCAATCTTTTGTATGTTTATCGAAGTTTATTTTGTAGCTTATATAAACTTGAGAAAAATGCATATTCTGTTATTGCATATTATGCTATATTCTGGATGGAATGTGCTACAAATGTGGGTAGGTCTAATTTAGGTATAGCATTAAATTATCCCTGGTTTGTTGACACACTATTGTTCATAAAGTATTTCAGTTTTTCTTTCGGTAAGGTTGGTAGTAACGTTCCCTCTTTCATTTTTTATTATAGTACTTTTGGTCTTCTCTATTTTTTTCCTCTAAGAATGTTGGCAGCTCCAACCTTTATTTTTTTATTTTTAATTTTTTAAAGAAAGAGGGACATGGAAAGAGTGAGCGGGGAGGACTCAATTTTATTTATTTTCTCATCTGGCCTTCGTTTCTCCAATGTTTAGTTATGTATGTGGTGCTGGAGTTTGAATCCAGGTCCTTGTGCATGATAAGCAAGTACTTTAACCGCTGAGCTACTGCTCCAGCCCCTCCAACCTTTATTTTAATGGCCTCTCTCACCCCTCAATTCTGTCATCCATTACTTCACATATTTTGAAGTTCAGTTGTTAGACACATATATGTTTATATTTTATCATTTCCTGATCATCTTTGTATCTTTATGATATGTTTCTCTTGAACATTTGTGCATGTGTGTGTGTTAAAATTGAATTTTCCGAAATTTGTATAGTCACTAGATCTTTATGAAGAGTTAAATGAACTGATCAATATGAATCACATGGAAAAGCATGTGGCATGGCGTAAATGTTTAATAAATATTAGCTAATATAGTTATCAATGGGACACTATAGACCTGGCTTTACATTCCTGATAAGTTAAGCCTTGCCATGATGAAACCTAAGATACATACAGTTTTCTATATTTTACAGTAGAAGAAAAATGGAGAAACGAAAAGTTCAAGTAGATTGCCCAAGATCTCCAAACCCAGAGGATGATTCTAATGGAGCTGTCTGAGTTCAAAGTCCATTCTCTCCGCTACTATAGCCAAATCAGTTATCTATGAGATATGGAGCCTACAGACCAGGTAAAGACACATTCTGAGGGTCAAGAACATGGAATTGGAGGTTAGAAGAACTTCAGGTAAATTCTGGTACCACTGCTCACTGGCTGGAGGACCTTCAATAATTTCCTTAACTTCTGCCTGGTTCGGTTTTCTCCTCCATTACGTGATGATTGTAATGGTGCTTCCTCTAAAACCTCAGTATGAGGACTGTGATGGTTCCATTAAATTTTTTTGTGCCTAGAAATCAGTTGATGAAAGTAAGCTTATCTGAAATGAGAAGATATTCATTAACATATCTACCAAAGAATGTAAGAACTGCTTCAAGAGAGAAAGGAGAAGTCTCCCATGCCTCGGAACCATCAGTGGCTTCCTGCTAAGTGACAGTTCTCACTTTCATGTAGAACACTATATAAGGTATAATGAGGCCAGATAAGCAGGGTGTGATGGGCTTGGTGAACAGCAGAGCCAGGACATCAACACAGGCAAGTGCCTAAAAGGCAGAGCATAAGAAATATACTTGATATCTCAGGGTCCTTGCCTCCTTTGAGACTGCTCTCCTAAGTATCTCAATAAAGGAAAAACAGATGGCCCAAGGTACAAGGGAAGGAGCTACATCACAAAGCAAAAATCAGCCCTTCCTGCACCACAGCCTCTCACCTGTCCTGTTTGCCTTTATCTCTGATGAGTTTTTCAGAGGCCATATGTTGGGTGCTAAAAGCTCTGTGGGGTGCAGAGGGTTGGTTTGGGAAAGCAACATCCTGGAAAACTAAAAGCTCCCCCCGGGTTTTGTGATCAACCAGAAATAAAGATTTCCTCTACCAAGGGTTGCTAGAGTATTTTCTTGAGTCTAAACCCCGGGCTAAGGAACACATGATCCAGCTGAGATTTGGGAAAGGGACAAGAGAATGTGCTGGGACCTTACTTCTTTCAGCACTGCCCTAGAGATAGGTGGATCAAGGTTGCTGTCCCTCAAATTCGTCTTATTATTCTGTCCCTATGTTTAGCCCTCACAGAGCATCCTGACCTCCAGGATGGGGGAAAGGAGGAATATTCACATGAGTGACAATACGTACTGCCAGTGACTGGGACAAATTCTTTCTCCAACCTGTTCTGAGATAGGCTTTGTGCTCAACTATTTCAAAAGCAAGACTTTCTTTTGTGCACCTAACAGGCTGTGTGTTGGGGGTTCTTTATTATAGGGTTCGTATAATCCAAATGAGGCTCAAGAAATCAGGGTCACCTGCCTGAGGTCACAAGGTCATAAATGAAGTAACAAAAAGTTCCCCCAGATACTGGTAGCACTTTTGGTTTAGGGGCATGGGTCAGCAGAAAGCTCAGTGTGACTCTTGGAACATACCAGAGAGAACCAACCTGAATGTAAGGAGTCAGGTATTCCCTGCTGGACTCAGATCACAGACGACCTCAGGAAAACGGGAAAAGTAAAGGGAAGCAGGCAGACGCAGCAGGGAAGGCCAAGGGGGCAGGTGGAGTCTCACCAACAGTCAGAGCGAGCTGGGCAGGCCAAGGTCATTTTCAGTGTCAGAGCAGAATGTGGTAGTTACCTTGTTTACCTCTCCACCCCAAGGGCAGAATGCAGCTACTAGGAATGTGGCCCCCTAAATTAGAAGGGAGACTCAGACATGAGCTCAAGACCAGGGTACAGGGGCTTACAAAAGCAAGCAAGTAGGATTAACATTTATTTAGCAAGTACTGCTTATCAGAGCTTTCATACGTTCAATTTTTATTAACCCTGCTGTAGCCCAACTGTGTTAGTAAGCTCGTCACCACTATAACAAAGCCTGAGATAAATCGACTTATAAAAAGAAAAGGTTTACTTTGGCTCGCAAATTTAAAGGTTTCAGTCCATGACTGATTTGCCTTGTGACTTTTGGGCCCATGGTGAGGCAGCCCATGTGACAGTAGGGTAAGAGGGAATGAAACTCTTACCTCATGGCCAGCAAGTGAAAGAGAGAACGGGTCCCACAGCCTCTTCTGAGGCACGCCCTTAACAGTTTAAAGACCTCTGACTAGGCCCCACCTCTTGAAGTTCCCACAGCCTCCCAATAGAACCTTCCTGTGGAGCAAGCCTTTACCGCACGGATCTGTGGGGGACTCTTAGGAGCCAGGTGATGACTCCTGTTTCATCGATGCAGGTGCTGCAGCAGTAAGCTAGTTGTTCATGATCTCCACGCCCTCTCCTTCTCACTGGCAGGTAACACTGCCCAACACCTACCTCTTAGGCAGGCCATTGGCTGTCCAATGGAATCAGGCAAAAGACACACAGATGTCATATATAGACCCTGGTCCTCAGGTGTCCCCCAAGGTCTTCATTTTCCTTTGTCTTCTGGTTGAATGAAGATGATAACATGCATGTCTCGAAGCCTCAGCATAGCAGAGACATCAGATAGAAGCAGACTGGGTTCCTGAATTCCTTCATGGGACACACTGAGTTAGACAGAGCCCTTAGCAGAATCCCAGATGACATGGTCCTGCAGAGAACCTGCTGCGAGACCTAGTGCTCAGCCACTCCCCTGTCTGTGGGTCTAAATTTCCATTTAAGTACAAGATAGATGGTGACCAGATATGCCCAAGTCCCCCCAAGCCAGCTATTCAGAGATACTTTCTTCCAAGGAGAGATGCTGTGCTCCTCTACAGGGGAGGATGAAGAACATGTTGGGAACCCATTTCCTCCCCATGGGCTCTTGTTGGCTTTCATTGAGGCCATCAGCTGGGCTTCCTGTGGCACCTCCAATAGAATCCAGCAGAACGCAGCAGGTGAGGTTCAGGACACACCTGAGAAGGGCAGCTGGCACACGTCCCAGGATTTTCCAGCATTTTCAGTCAGTTCATTTGTGCCTTGGACAGGTGTGGGCCCCTCGCCCTTCTGGCCGGAGGAGGAGCTCACTAAACTGACCCTAAATCCTCATCCAGAGGCTCCCCGGCCTCGTCTGACCTAAGGTACAACACCCCTGTGGGACAAAGGCTGAGAGATACCTGCTTTCCTTCCTTCTTGCCTGGACACTGGTCAGAGGACACTGACATTTCATTTTCCACCAAGGCTCACAGCCAGTTCCACTAGGTTCTGGTCCCTGGAGACCTGCAGCAACGGCAGAGAAGGTGACAGCTGCCTGCTTACGCCATGAAGGCCATTTCTGCTGCCTGCGTCCTAGCAGGGGACACGCCTGGCTTCCTAAAACCCTCCCTAGGTTATTTGTTGTTGCTGTTAGTTCGCTCCCCCTCTCACTTCCCTGTCTCCCTCCTGTGAGTATCTGTCTTTACCACTCACTCTCCAGAGGCATTTGTCTGCTGGGAAAATAGCAGCTGACAGCAAAGGTCACCCGACCAGTTCTGACTCGCTGCATACAAATGTGCCTTTTAGCAGTGGGCCCTGCAAAGAAGCCCCGGGTCCTATTATTGATAAATCCTTGAAAAGACTCTAATGTATCTTCATTTCAGGGAAAACAACTGCCTTCAAGGTTGCACCGAGAAAATAAAGCAGGCGGCCTGGTGACGGATTCGAGAAGTTGGCATTTTCCCGAAGATTAAAAGATAATAACACTTCTATTAGGATCACTCCGCCACGCTGTATTGATCTCATCAGGGAAGCCACTGCAGGTCTAATATGAACAGAGCGCGTCCTGGAATTAATCACGGGGGGTTTTATTACGGTTCATAGGGCGTTTCGTTCAAGCTGCATCGTTTGCAATATTTATGGCCCCGCTCCCTGGCCGTTATTAAGTGCAAGTGGGCCTCGTGGAGCTGGGCCTGCTGGGTTAGAACACAAAGTCATTCTTCAAAAGTAAATCTTATCTAAACTGTGCATACAAAGCCAATTATGTTTTGATTTACATTTTAATTCTGCTGCCGAGGCCCCATGCTGAAGTGGAAGAGGCCAGAGACAAAGTCCAGGGTGCATATCCAGGGGTGTGTCCACCTGGAGAGGCCCCTTCCTGCAAGCCCCTTCCCTTCGCTGAACCTCAGCTTCCCTGTCTGTACAATGGGAGCATGGAAACTACTTCCTGGGCAGCAGCACAATGAAATGAAACAGCATCTACAGAACCCTGCACACAGCCTGGCTCAGACGGGCACTCAGAGATAATCCCTACTGTTCTTAGTGACTTCTTATTCCATTGGGGATTTTACCTGACTTAAAATCAGACGAGACCAAAACTAAGCGAAATATCCGAGGAAAATGAGCTGATCGTTTTTTATTAAATCTCCGAATTAAGATAAACATGTGAGTGCTTTACGACCCATGGAAACTAGCCTCTAGTTTACTAGTTTCCATCTCCCTTGTAGATTGTGGTTGCTGTATTGATCCCAGAATGTAGGTTCAACCAACAGCTTTTGGATAAAGATTTTATCATTAGTCTCGCCAAATTTGTATGAAAATTAAGCTAGATAAAACTGAAAAAGGCTTAGCCTGGCTGGCCTATCACCCCAAGTAAACAGATTAACTCTGAGCTTTGTACGTCAGGAGGAGGAAGAGTGAATTGTGGTCGGAACATTGCTACTCCTAGTAGTAGGACCAGTGACCGTGGTAGCAATATGAATAATCATAGCTAATAATCAAAGAGAAGTAGTAGGAATTGTATTGGCAAGTAGTAGCAGCAGCAGCAAAGGCAGGAATAATATTCGTACTAGTGTCAATAAATTTAACAGTGGGAGGAGTAAGGGCAACAGGAATATAAGGTGTTTAACTTCTCTGAGTCAGAGGCTCATCACTTGAAAAATACTTAATTTTCATAGATCTTTTATAGAAATTTAGATGAAGTAGTTGAAGCTCTGCCTGGCCCACTGCAAATGCAAAAAACATTCGTTTCCCTCTCTGTAAGCCTCCACTTACCCATCATCTCTTGCTTGCTCCCTGCCCTGAGCTTCTGGGGCCCCAGTGTCTGATGGCCACTTGTCTTAAATTTGCCTTCACTAATTGTTATTGGAAGCACACCAGACTGCGGGTCTGATGGCTGGGCTGGGGTGCTGGATCAAAGTCCCAGTGCTGGCTTCTTCATCCTAGGGCTGAGGTGAAGACTAAATGAGATCTTCTCACAACGACCAATACACCACAGGGTTCAATGCTAGATAACCCTGGATGGAAGCTCTTCACATTTCTGACCTCACTTTCCCTATCTGCACAGTGGGTTCCGTGTGTACCTTTTCTATTTTATAGTGATCACCAAATTAAGGAACCTGCCAGAAACTTCTTGGGAACAAGAAGTATCATAGTTCTTCCTTCCCAGAACCTGATCTATTCCCTTGCATCCAGTAGATTTCCAATGAATACTTATTACTTCATTTAAAAACATAAGAATCCTCTTCACAGCACCACAAGTTGGCGGTCATGTGCCTCTTGTACTTGAGTATCTCTACAGCGTGAGAGTTTGTCATCCCGGGATTCTGCCCATTTCCTCATTTATTATACCTACTGAGGTGGTCATGAAATCTGTGTCTCCATAACTTCTTACTCTTTAATTGCAGTTCAGGATCTCAGAATCACAGGGAACACTCTGATGTGACAGTGTTTCAGGGGTCCTGTTGGATTTCCCCAGCCTTCTTTTACAAGCTAGACAACAGCAGTCCTTCAGCTCCTGTGCTTATGACATGGTGGGTCATAGACTTATCAACTCAGCCAGCACCTGTTGTGTGTGCCAGTGGAGCATGCATGCACTGGCTTCTGGGAGCAGTGACGGAGAAGGAGGGGCCCTAGGTGTGCAGAGAAAATGACTCTGCTTACCAGCGTCTTCTATGGCTGAGCCTCCCCGCTGCTCCGCTCTGCTTTTCCCTCTATAACAACAGGCCCCAGAACAGAGCCTCAACTCCAGGTAGTCAGTCTGACCAGGTCAGGGAGGTGCCCCAGCCCTAACCTAGCACCTGGGTGCAGCACGAATACAGGAAGTATGGTTGAGTGATCATTTCCTACATGGATTATATGCTTACAAAAGTCCTTGCCCTGCAGGGAGTGCCAAGGAAGCAGCCCACTTGGGACGACACCCACAGGACAGAAGCCAAGAGTTTGAGCATCTCTTATCTGGACCAGAAAATAAGCTGAAACTGAGCATATGCAAAGCCTGGGGGCAAACGTGCAAGAGCAAGCTCTGCCAGCCAGAGAAGGGACCTCCCTGACGCCAGAGGCACAGCTGGAGATAGAAGTCCTCAGCAGGAAAGTACTGCCAGAACTCAAGGGCATGTGCGTGGGGCAAGTTGGGAAGGTCAAAGAGCTAGGACAGAGGGCAGGGTAAAGCTACAATGTAAGCATGCAGTTTGGAGAGCACACAGGTGGCGGAACCTCAGACGGAGTGTGTGTTCCCTGGGGCAGTGAAGGGGCAAAGGCCAGAGGCCTGTGAGATTTGTCAGGGGCAGCCACTCACCTGTGTGTCTCTGAGCAAAAAAGGGGACAAGAAAGAGAGAACAAATGACGAAAGAAGGAAGAGAGAGAGCACAGGGTGAGGGCAGAAAGGGGAGGAGGGCAGATAAGGTGGGTGACAGGAAGATCTACAGCATATGGGAATCTTCAACATCAACCTCGCAGCACTTTAATAAGCTGGGCTTACTGAATAAGTCATCTTTACCATAAAATAGATTTGCATTCCCCTTCACCCCCACCATCCTGGCCCAGTGGCCTGATAAACACGCCCTGGGGCCGCCATAGTATGCACCTCGTAAATCCGCAGGCTCCAGGTTCCGATGGTGGCTTCAAGGGGAACCCAGATAGCTCTTCCAGGAGATTGTGTGGAAGCCCTGGCTGCTTCCTGAGGCTCCTCTCCCCACCCAGAAGAAGCCCTCAGTGCGAACAACAGAAACAGAGAAAGGGGCACGAGTCACATGTAGAGTTTTAAAATTTCCAGTTCAGGGCTGAGGACTGAACTCGGGCCTTGCACATGCTAGGCAAGCGCTCTGCCACTGAGCTAAATCCCCAACCCCCACATGTAGATTTTTTAGCTGAGAACCCTCTGATTCGGGAAGTGGCACAAACACAGAATTATAGATTTTGAAACAAATATGCAAGAGCACAACACTGCAGCCACAGAATACCAAGTTCTACCCATCCATCTGTCTGTGGCAATAGGCAGCCCACGGAGGGAGCAGGGACCGGAAGCACACCAGGGGCGATCATTGAAGACCAGTCTATTTTCCATTGTGCTGCATCCAGAAGCTAATTTTCAGGGGTTCATAAAGGAACTGTTGTTTGTTTGTAAAACAAAATCTATTTTGATTCACAGTCTCATTTTTGGCTCCATTGGAAAACACTTTTTACTAGAACGATAGCTCCCAACTGTCCCCATTAAAGTCCTAACATTACTTACAATTGAATATATAAACATATTGAATATATATACAGATTGAACATGTGCATATAAATACACATAAATTACTACATACATGTGTATAATGTCTATGTGTGTATGTGTAGACACACATATATGTCTATGTAGGGATAAAATGGTAGCAGATATTTCATTTGCAAACGCTTGCTGCATTTTGGTTCAGGTTGGCTCTGTCCAAGATGAACGAGAAGAGACTTACACGCAGTTGCAATGAACTGCAGATGTCCTACTGTGGGTCTGACCGTTGGCTATTTTAATTTGAAAATTCACCCTGGGAAATCTGAAAAAAATAGATTTGCATTTCTGTGGCCAGATGGAAATGCAAAAACATTAATTCACTGAGGTTAAAGATAAATTGCAAAAGAAGAAATGCAAATGACCAATCAGCACATGAAAAATTACTCAATCTCTTGGATAATTAAAGAAATAAAATTGAATCAGTAATGAAATTCCATCATACTTTTTTTTAAATTTTAATTTGGCAAATACCAATTTAAAAAAATAGTAATGCTCAAAGCTAGGAAGGCTATGGTGAGACAGTTACTCTTATTCATTGATAAGGCATAAATAAATGGTTCGTGCTACAATTTGGGGTCACCCTAACAGCTTTGAAATTGTTTATTTGATCTGCTTAGTGATGCCTTCAGTACAAATAGAACATTTTTTTAAAATCATTTGCGACAGAAAGTCTGAGGATCACTCAAGATAAGAATGTGATGCTCCAACAGGAGGTCTGGGGAAAAAGACACCTGAAAAATGAAAAGAAACATGAACTATGACAGGACCTGACCAGCCTACGGTGACAGTTCCCAGGACCACTCCTGCCTACAGGTATGGCCAATCTGAAGGATCAAGAATTTATTTCTATACTTGAATCTTCTGAGAATTTATTTAACAAATTCAATGCTTCATTCAACAAAGATTTATTACGTTTTCACTAGGCCTCTTTTGGGTTCTGGGGATCAGGCAGTGAACTAAGAAAATAAACTTTGCTACATAAACTCCGTGCATTTGTAGGTAGCGGACAAAGATGATACATATCAGGAATAAGTCAAGATTCAGGGTTTGCCCATTTCCCTACCTTTCCAGCTCTCCTCACCCGATGGTAGGAGATGCAAGACCATCACGTGCTTCTTTAACTCCAAAGTCCTGAGAGTCCCTGGAGCCACAGTTAGACTCCATGGAAAGGCATCCAGAAGGCTCTGCACCCAGGTCTGATTAGGCTTTTTCTGACATGGTAAGGCCTCATGACAGGAGTCTGGCTTGGTTTCAGGTAGCAAGTCTGTAGCATTATGCTACCATATTCTTTCCACTGAGAAAAAGGTTTCATGATTCACCAACACACTCAGACCCTAGGGGAATGAGGTCCTCAGATTCTCCCCTATATTTAGAAGGATGCCTTTCACGCACAAGTTTGTTTTGGATGCAATATGGAGTTTAAGAGTGGGAAATACATATGAGAAGAGAAAGATCCAACAGGGAAGATTTGGTTCCCCAGCTTTAGTGAGGTGTAACTAATACAAAGGGAACTGAATGCAATTAAGGTCTACAATTTGGTTAATTTGGATATTTGTATACACTAGTATCAGCATCATCAAAATCAAGATAATAAACATCACCTCCAAAAGTTTCGTGTGTGTGTGTGTGTGTGTGTGAAAATCATTTAACCTGGGGCTGGGCTGGCACGGTGGCTCAGCAGTAGAGTGCTTGCCCAGGTTCCAATCCAGCACCACATACACACCTGAGTGTCGGAGCAACAAAGGCCAGATGGTAAAATAAATAAAGTTGATTCTCTCTTTTTCTCTCTCACGCTCTCTCCCTCTCTCTCTCTTTAAAAAATAAAACATTTAAACTGAGATTTACTCTCTAAGTACATTTTTAAGTGCAGTATCTTTCTTTTGACTATGGGCAAGATCCTATACAGCAGACCTCTGGAACTTACTCATTTTACATTACATTATCCCCCATACAACTCACCACCTCCCATCCTCAGTAAGCAGCATCTATTGTCTACCTCAGTATGTTGGACCAGTTTAGATGCTTCGATGAAAAAGAATCTTGGGATATTTGTCCTTCTATGACTGACTTATTTCACTTTTTCAGATCCAGTTTTGTGGTCACAAGGATAGGACTTTCCCCTTCTTTTTTCTTTTTCTTTTTTTTAATTGAAAAGTAAAACTTGTCTACATTTATGGTATATATCAAAGCACACTGTTCTGAAATATGTGTACGTTGTGGAAAGGCTAAATCAAGCTAATTAGCATATGCATTATCTCACACCCTTATCATTTTCGTAGCAAGACCATTTAAAACTATTCCCAGCATTTTAAAAATATCTAATATATTTCTGTTATCTACAGTCACCATAATGTACAATTGATTTCTTGAACTTCTTCCTTCTGTCTTAACTGTCTGTCGTATCCAAAAAGTTTAATGTCTTTTAACCAATATCTCCCTAATTCTCCTGTCCCTCAGCCTTTGGTAACCACCAGTCTCTTCTCTGCTTCTACAAGTTTAACTTCTTGAGATTCTGCACATGAATGACAAGGTATTTTTCTTTCTATATCTGGCATATTTCACTTAATACAATGTCCTCCAGCTTCATTCACATTGTTGCAAATGACAGGATTTCTTTCCTTTTCGAATCCGAATCGCACTCCTTTGTGCATATACACTGAACTTCCTTTATCCGAACATTCCTTGACAGACACTTAGGTTGATTTTAGACCTTTGCTATTATGCATAAAGCTACAATTATCATGAGAGCAGATAATTTCTTCAACATGTTGATTTTCATATCCTTTGTATATATACCCAGAATTAGGATTTCTGAATCACATTCACATGGTATTTTTTTCTTTTTTTTTTTTTTTTTTTTTTTTTTGAGGAGTTTTCGTACTGCTCGATAATGGCTGTCTCAATTCACATTCCTACTAAAAGTGTGTGAAGATTCCCTTTTTATTACATTCTTTCTAGCTCTTGTTATTTTTCTATCTTCTCAATAATAGCCATTCAAACACATATTGTGGCTTTAAGTTACATTTCCCACATGATTTGTGATTTTATGCACTTTTTTCATATACCTGTTGGCCGCTTTTATGTAGCATTTGGAGAAACGTCTATTATCCATTTTTTTATCAAGGTTATTTTTTGCCAGTTGAAAGAGTTCCTTATACATTTCAGAAATTAACCCCTTATTCAGATATAGTTGTGGAAATGTTTTCTTCTAATCCATATGTTGTCTTTCATTCTATTGACTGTTTCCTTTGAATATTTTTAGTTTGGTGAGCTCTCTTTCTGTTTGTGTTGTTATTACGCCTGTGGCACTTGGTGTCATACCCAAGAAATCATTGCTAAAAAGCAACATCAAGAAGGCAATCCCCATCTAAATTCCAATAACATTTTTCACATAATTAGAAAAAAGAAACAGGGGCTGGAGCGGTGGCTCGGTGGTTGCAGCGTTTGCCCGGCATGCGCAAGTGCACGGGTTCAGACCCCAGCAACCCACGTACACAGCTAAGTGTCGGAGCAATGAAAGCCATGTGAAAAGCTCAATGGAGGTTGATTCTCTCTGTCTCTCTCTCACTGTCCTTCTCTCTTTAAAAAAAAAAAAAAGAAAAAAGAAAAAAAGAAACAGTCCTAAAATTCATTTGGAAAACTAAAAGACCGAGAAACGCCAAAGTAATTCTAAATTTTAAAAAAAGACAATGCTGAAGGCATCACAATATCAGACTTCAGATTATATTACAGAGCTACAGCAACAAAAACTGCATGGCTCTGGCATAAAAACCAGACACATAGACCAATGATACCGAACGGAAGACACAGAGACAAACCCATACAGATTCATCCTTGACAAAGGTGCCAAAAACACACACTGGAGAAAAGACTGCCTTTAACAAAAGCTGCTGGGAAAATCAGTTATCCACATGTAGAAGAATGAAACTAGACCTCTATCGCTCACTCTCCACAAAAATTAACTCAAAATGAATCAAAGACAAGACATAAGCCATTAACCATGCAACGCCTTGAAGAAAACATAGGATCAACACTCCAGCACAGGGACACAGGCAAGGACTTTCTCAACAGGACCCCTATAGTTCAGAAAAGAGAGTCAAAAGTTAATAAATGGGGGGCTGGAACGGTGGCTTGGCAGCTATGGCACTTTCCCGGCATGCCCAAGTACACGGGTTCAAACCCCAGCACCCATGCACACAACTAAGTGTCTGAGCAATGAAAGCCATGTGAGAAACTCAATAAAAATTGATTCTCCCTCTCTTTCTCTTTTAAAAAAAGGTTAATAAATGGGTCTTCATCAAAATACAAAACTTGTAAACAGCAAAGAAAACAATTAGGAATTTGAAGAAAGACCTAACAGAAAGAGAGAGAATATTTATTAGTTACTCTTTTGACAAAGGATTAATATCCAGAATATATAAAGAACTGAAAAAAAACCAATAAAACTAACCCAATTAATAAGTGGGCAAATGAATTAAACAGACACTTCTCAAAATAAGAAATGCAAATAGACAACAAATATATGAAAAATGTTCAATATCATTAAAAATAAGGGCATTGCAAAACAAAACCACGCTGAGATTTCCTCTTACGCCAGTCAGAATGCCAAACATCAAGAATATAAACAATAATAAATACTGGAAAGAAACACTTTTACGCTGTTGATGGAATTGTTAATTAGTAAAACTACTATGAAAATTAGTTCCTCAAAAGACTGGGCATGAACCACCATATGACCTAACTATGCCACTCCTTAGTATTTATCCTAAAGAATTAAAACTATAGCGATCCATGCCTAACAGTGTTTATAGCAGCACAATTCACAACAGCCAGACAATGGAACCAGCATAAGTGTCCATCAATGAACGAATGCATAGATAAAATATGGTATATGTACACAATTAAACTTTATTCAGTCATAAAGAAAAGTGAAATTATGTCATTTGCAGGAAAATGAATGGAACGTTAGCACATTATGGTAAGTGAAATAAGCCAAACTCAGAAGGTCAAGGGTCATATGTTGTCTCTTATATGCAGAAGCTAGAGAAGCAAAAGGAAAAGAAAGGTAGAAAGGCTCATAAAAATTGAACGGAGATCAGTATAATATAGGGGGAAGGAGGAGGAAAGGGACAGGGGAAATACTGGAGAATGATATTGACCAAAATATATCATTATATTATGTGTATGCATAAATATGTTACAACAAATCCCACCATTAAGTACAACTACAATATGCCAATAAAAATCTGGGAAGAAGGAAACTTTTCCTCTTTTTTATTCTAGAATATTTTTAGATTCAGGTCTTATGTTTAAGTTTATAATCCATTTTCAGCTGATTTTTGTATATGGTATAAGATAAGAGTCCAATATCATTCTTCTGCAAAATGGTGACCGTTTGCTCAACACCACTTACTAAAGAGGGTATTTTTTGCCATTGTGAATTCTCAGCACTGTTGATGAAATTAGTCGACCTTAGGAGGAGCAGGTACAACCTCAGTCCTATATGATTTTGCTAATATACAGACTGATCCTCGAGCTAAGGATGATTTTCCACTTGTAATGGGCTGAAATTGTATTTTACAACATGTGAAAAATTATGAGAAATTTAAATTTCAATGTCCATAAATAAAGTCTTATCGGACAAAAGAAATCTGGGGGTGAAAAGAAGAGATAGTAGCTTGGGAAGAGGTGGAATGAGGGAGAATTTGAGTTGATTTTTCAGGCTGAGACCTTGAACTGGCACAAAAGATTTGCTGAAAGGGAAATCCCACATGAGGCAGAAGTGCCTAGAGAAAAAGCGTAGATACTTGCAGCTGCCAGTAGCACAATGTCCCACAAAAGTGGCTTTCACAACAGATCCTTCTTTTATACACATAAAGCACGAGTGTCAACCACATGTTGTAAGACACTACAAAAGGCTAAGAAAAAGACATGTTTTCCTGCAATCAGAATCCAGGTAGCATCAGCTGTGCATCGTTGACATGGGAACCAAGAAGCTTGAAGAACTCAGTTTTCAAAATTCAGTTTACAACTATGTTTGCATTTTGTGTGGGTGTGGATGCTAATTGTGATGATGCACTGCTTAATGAGTTTCCTAATGCTCTCTTCACTGGCTAATCAGCACGTGTGTTTTTGGACATTAAGTATATTTACGCTAATAATTTTTCCATCTAAATATAACCTATAAATGGTGCTCACTGACAGCTTCACTGCTGAGGGGCCCATTTTTTACATGCAGGGGCATCGACAGAGCCAACAAGCCTGTGATCCCACATAGATGCCCACTCTCCCCTCTCCCAGGAAGCCTGGACCCCTGCTAAAGGATTTGATTCCAATTTCTGGGGCCAACAGCACTTTGCGTAAAGTGATGAATCACTCTCATTAAATTAGGGTTGGTCACCTTCATGTGACTATTTATTTTTCCCTTTGCCTATCGACCATAGATGTTATTGATTACTAATTTTAGCTAAAGCAAGCCTCGAGCATCATGAATCCTGGCTCACTCCATGAAAACTGAGGGTTAGAATTGGAAGCAATGGATAGACAGTGCCAAGTGGAGGAGGACTTTCTAGCAGTCACAATGACCCCAGCTGCGGCCAGCAACTGTGAGAAGAAGTGGTTCCTCTTTACTAGAATTCAAACATTTGACTGTTTTTCCAGATTGCGCAGGAAATGGAAGGATTTGGGAATGACACTGCTGTCCCACCAAAATCTTTTACTCCTACCCAGTTTTAAGGGATCTCTGACATTGGCCCCTAGTATACCTAACTCCAAGGGGTTTGGCAGGTGTGTAATATCCAAACCATACCAGTGTCCCCCAAATTTGCACACCAGAGTTAGAGGACTAAGAACCCTGACCCTCCTGAGGTCCTTCCAACCACATTCTCATTGCTCCCTACACAATTGGACCCACAATCTAGGTAGAAGGCCACACAACTCTCCTTTATCATTCCCCAGGGGACTTGGATAAACAGAGAAGTGCAAAGCACTTGTTCTCAAGACAAAATAGAAGCTCTACAGCTATCAGCGTGGTTCTTGGTAACCTGGGACCTATCTGAGGTTCAGTCTCATCTCTTGAAACTCTGCTGTGTTCAGCTTCAGTAGCATTATATGACTTGAAATTCCCTGTATGCTCCTCATTGTCCAGAGAGGAGAAATCTGAGACGTGGCTTTCAGCATAGGAGGTGATGAGACAGAGTGGGCCCCAAGGCCTGTTTTCACATGAATCCTTGGTATGTTAGCGGGGAGAGTAGCTCAGCAGGGTTCAGTCTGGCTTCCTTACTCTCTTCTATTTCACAGCCTTTTGCCATATTTCTTGTATATGTGTCATGAAAACCCTTTACCTGGACATCTACATGGAGGGGTGGTTTGGGTTCAAGCCATTCCTAGCTTTCTATAGATCCTTAATGCTAAATCACTAATTGAACCACAATGTCATATTATTTCTATTACTTTGGTGTCTGCCTCCCACCTGAACTTTAGTTTTTCAAGGGTAAGGTCATTTTTTTTTAAAGAGAATCTATTTTTTATTAGTTTTCCATCTGGTTTTCATTGCTCCAACACTTGATTGTGTATGTGGTGTTGGGATACGAACCCAGGTCCTAGTGCATGCTAAGCAAGCGCTGTACTTGCTGAGCCACCGCTGCAGCCCCAAGGCCATGTTTTCCTGCTAATGTGTTTCTCTAGCTCTTAGCACAGTACCTGCACATAGACAATTCTCAAGAAATTAATATGATGAGCTTCACTGCCTACGAACTTAATGGGACAGAAGCAGGACAAAGGAAAATGTGTTTTAAATTCCTATGATAAATCTGAAAAATAGAGGGTTTACTCCCCATTATGCAGATTTATGGACTTGGAGGCCACAATCTGGCAAAGGGTTAATTGGGGTTCAGCGCTCAAAATATTCTCTCCTGCTTGCCTCCCTTATCTCCCAGCGGGTTTGACTCCAATTCATTGTAGGCCACATTCATGGGAGATATCATGATAATTATATTATATTTGCAAGTTTTAGACTAAGTTGTTCAACTTTCCACATCTCATCCAAGAACTGCCCACGAAATATCTATTGACTGATGGAAAACCTGATTCTCTGACATAGAATATTTGCTGAGAGTGGGCCCAGGGCCCAAAAGGTCAGATGAATCAACCGCTTTGGGTTAACCATCATCATCCTGTTCCACAATAGAGCACCCCTTTGAACATCACCAGTATGAAGGGTCACTAGCATCACCAAGCAGGTCTTAAATAAATTTTGTTGGGATTGTCAATCTAGGTTGAGTCCTGCATGGACCCGGCCCCCATTTTCCCACTATTCTCAGACCTTCCACTTCCTGCTCAACCTAAACTCATTTGGGACTCTTTCCAAGCCATGTTGGAAGGTACAATAAATAGGATAGGGTCAGTTTGGGTTTCTCAGGAAGCAAACAATGAGGATGTTTATTAAGAGTGTCCTTCAGGTTAAAAACCTCTGGAAACAAGGGAAAGGAAAGGAAGCGGAACAGAAATATGTAGCAGAGGGAGAGATTCAGGAGTGAGGCACACCCAACAGCAACTCAGCTGACCCTATAGAGAGTTTTGGAGTTAGAATGACCTTTCAGCACTGTCCCAAATGGAGCCACATATGCTGGTCACCATCTGAGCCATCCCAAGAAAAACTGTGACCTTGTAGATGTGAGTGACTTTCTGTCGTGCTCAGAGAAACTGACAGATACCAAGGTTGTCTGTCGACCCTGTCTCCCCGCACCTGAAGGCACAGGCCCTCATTGGAGGGGGACCTCAGGAGCACATCGCAACACTCTCCTCCAGTGTAAGGAGACAGCTGCCAACCCAGGGCACCCAACCCACCTCAGGCACCCAACCCAGGGCAGCCAATATCTGTACTTGCTGGACACTGGGGGATTCAGAGACTAGATCTTCCCCTCTAACAGCCACTTCCAAATCCTTGTCTGACTGTGCTAACTCCTACTGCTGATTGTCCTTACCTCCATTTCCCTGCCCAGTGCTCTAAAGTTAGAGCTGAGTCCTGACGCGTGTTCTGTTTCCAGAGGACCATCACCCCTGGTCAGTCTCTTTATTCCTTCCCAATGATCTTGCTTCCATTCCACCACAAGCAGACAAAGCAGAGGGAGCCGTGAAAGTGTACCCACCTTCCATCGGTTTCCATTCCCCCTCCCTGCACTCAACTTCTCCACTACGTCAGCTCTTGTCAGAAAGCAAGGCCTGCTTGGCTCCAAACAGAGCTCCCTCCATCCGGTTGACGAGAAGCCCCTGATTCCACGGCCAGCGTTCCAATCCCACCATCTCTCTCCATCCCTTTGCCCACCCTGGCAGGAGCTCATCTCGGATGACAGCACACCTTCATGATGGATGTGGCTAAAGGGGAGGCTGCAAGAGATTCTGAGGGCTTTCAGTGACAGGCTTACTTATGAAGCTGAGGATGAGCTCCATTTATAATACCTCTGAAGCTGAAGGACATTAATTAATAACTAAGAGAAATGAGGAAAGGATGATGACCACAAATCTGTCAGCCACTGCCACTCCTTATCCGTTCAGTTATCCATTTACCCTGTCAGCAAGCACTAAACTGATACCTCCTTAGGGCCAGTCTCTTGTCAGTTGCTGGCGACACAAAGACCAAGCAAGAAGCCTGAATGGAAAGCCACATGTGGTCTTTTACCCATGATCCCACTTCATCTCATGAAAGTAGGAACTTCCACTACATGTCCAACCGCCCTCTTCATGTAGTCCTATTGGCTCACTTAGATTCAATAGGCTACATGTTTCTAGTGGCCAGGGATGCTGCCTCTGAGGTTCTTCCTTGCTCTTTGCCAACCAGGCTCTGATCCTCCTCTTTTCCCAAGCTTCTCTATCATGAAGCCAACAGGGCAGGATCCCACGGAGGGGACAAACCCATAGTTCTCCCTCGATCTCCTCTCTGCTCCCTATTGACTTCTGTGCTTGATGAGGGCAGGCCTGTATTCCTATTTCATAAGCTTGGATGGCTAAGGGGATTTCATATTTGTTCTGCAAGCCATGCCCTATGGCTAATAGTTTGCTCATGCTTATGAATCTTGACATATAAATGTAGGGTGGCAAGAAGACACCGCTCTGTTCCAGGTATAAACCACAAATCCCAGCACAGTTTAACAGATCACAATGATTTTTGAGCATTGAACAGCCATTGTTAAAACAGCTAAGGAATCCTTATTCATTGGTCTCTTCTTTGTGTATATATGTTTTAATGGTCAAAATCTCAAAACAGTGCTTCATATGCCCCAAACCCCTAAGAAAACATGACTTCTACTTCCTGGGAGTTTATGGCTCATTGCTAAAAATAAAGGAAAGATAAAATTGCACTAAAATCTACCTGGCCAGCCCAGAAGAGACCATCAGAGAAGGTGCTCTTATGAGAATTCTCCAATTGGCTCTGGACTAATTAATATACTAACTTCAGGGTCTACTTAGGACAAATTCCTGCAGAAAGCAAGTCTGGGATTATGCAAAACTTAGAAGACAGAAGATTCTTATAGGAGCAATGGCATGGAAAATCATGATGGCACCATTCCAATGGGGGTGAACCTCAGGGGTCTATTGGTCTATCTTTACAAGACCTAAAATTCAGGTTGACAATACATTTTCAAGAGAGGACTGTTTCAAACAGTGGATGAGACCAGGAAAATAATATCTAAGAGAGGGGACATCATCTAAACTCTGGAGGACCCCATGGACAATAGGGTGCCATGACAGATTCTTGAGGAAAAGAAGGTGTGTAGGATGAGTGTGCCCTTGGAGGTGAGGCAGGGACAAAAGGGAAAGGGACTTCAAGCGATTATCAGTTGCATTCCTGAAACCAAGTCATTGCCTTTCTTACCATTCCCAGCTCCTTGAATCTGAGAAATTTGATGTTGGTTTTTAATTAATATGGGCAACATAGCAAACTCCATTCACTTAATTTCCATTAAAGTCAAGGAGGATAACGTATTGACTTTTTAAATTAAAATCCAAATATTGCATTTAAAAGCAAAAATCAAGTGTATAAACATCGAGGGATTTTTACTCCTGTTCTCTGTTGTACTGTAACATTAATTGTGTTTTAGCAAAAAAAAAAAAATCTGTCACATTCTTGAAGCTTATCATCAAAGTAAAGACCATGATCTATAAATTAAAGGACAATATAAATAAAACTCTAACTACCCTGTATATATTTCTTCATATTTTGCATGGCACTTTCTCATGTATTATGTCTTTGGACTTCAAGACCCTGTAGAGTTAATATAAGAGAGACTCAGATAGATCGAAAGCCAGGAGTCCACCCTGGGGTGGGAGTGCACACTCGAAACCCTTAGCTCTTTCCACAGAACCATCATGTTTCTTGTGTCTGCACAAACAGCATGTCATATATGAGAAGAAACATGACAGGAAGCCAGTTGGTACAATTGCCAAGCAGAAGCAGCCACAAGGCCAGAGTACTGCACTCACGTCCCACAAAGCCAGAGCAAAGATGGGCCTCATCAGACCTGGTGACCTTCTTCCAGGTTCAAAAACACTAAAACAGAAGCTGCCACTGAAGAGTAGTCCTGGGTCACATGGAAATAAATCTGGTATGAGGAATGCAACTTCAGCTCCTGAAACTGTAAGGTGTCCCATGCCACTGCCCACTTAGTTCAATCATCACACTAAAGATTAGTGTACAAAGCTCACGCCATGCAGATCCTATCACATCCCCATTCCAGACCAGCAGAACCACAGAAGGAGGCAAGCTGAAGCTTTGCTGTTGTGAAATAAACTCTTTACAACTCTCTTCCTGTTCCAATCAAAATGTCCGTATCACTCGGCTGGGATACTTGAACGCACAACCGCCCCTCGATGCCAATAACCTCTGTTGCCCATCATACAGGTGCAAAGATGTACTCCTGCTGGCCACAGCTATGCAACCAGCTTCCTGTTCATCTGGGGAAATGAAATGTCCCTGTTAGGGACCAGAGGGAGGGGAATCAATGAGTTGAGCGCAGCCATCGGTGCTGGGCTCCTACTGATAGTTTCTTCCTGATTTCTCACTTACACCTCTTCAAGTTGAAGCCACTCCCCATTTACACAAAGAAAAAACTTGAGGATCCAAAAGTTAAATAAGGTCCCCCATGGTCATAGATTTCCCCGTCATTTAAAAACTTTGCTCATTTGTAACATTCACAGTCTATTATGATGTAGCCTCTGCCTATGTGTTTATATCCCACACAACTAGGTTCAACCTAAACTCACTTTTCTCTATTACAGTACTTCTTGCAGGATCCAATAAATAGCTGTCAAATAAACGAGTGGAAAAAGGTATTTCTACCATACCATGCTACCTTTTTATGATAGGATATGCAGAGAGGGGAAAAGATTTAAATTAGAATAAAAAAAAAAAAGAAATTCAGATCATTGGAGAAACTTGGTGAACATCCAGAGTATTCACAGCATCACTTTCTGCATCCCGACTGTACCGGAAGAATTGTTCCAAGGAAAGAAACAGCACAGTTTGAAATGTCTCTGGGGTGCTGACATCTCTTGGGAAATATGGGCCCAAGGGTGCTTTCCATCCTGCCCTGATGAGGGAGGTTGGTGAAGAGCACAGAAGCCACGGCTCTCCCAGGTCAACACACAGCCCTGCGACAGTAATTACATACGGGACATGTTCCCTCTCTTGGCAAGCAGCAGTCGTGTGTCAAGGCGGTGCACTGCACCTCTGACGACTGTGACTTGAATCCTATGCCAAGGCCAGGCTCCAGATCCCAGACAACATTACTACATTAAGAACCTGAGAGCCCCAAGAGGATGATTAACGTGTCTGTCACCAGCTCCTTGAAGCCCAGATTTGACCTGGCCTTCACGTTTGCCACAAGAAGTGGAGCTTGCACAGCAAAATTGATGCTACAGGTATCATTTTGGTACAGGTCAAACATTTCATTAAAGATTCAGCACCTGTTTTATAACCTACCTCTCCAGCCCAACTATTGCCATCATCATAAGGGACATTAATGTTCACAGAGTTGACCCAATCTGTTGCTGTCAGGCTGTTGTAAGGAAAATCTGACGAAGGAAGAGACCACCTTGCTTCACAGTCCAGCTTTTGACAATGACTAATTATTGCCTTGAGCAAGCTGCTTCTTGCCTCTGTTTCCCATCTTCAAAATAGGGATTGTTGTGAGATTTAAGGAGAGAATCCATCTAAAACATTTAGCCATGTACTTAGCATCTGTTAGTGACCATTTTCATCATCTCTACCCCACTGTCAATTGCTGTGCTCTGGAGCTTATAGTCACCTAGAAAGTTTCTAGCTCTTAAATCATAAATCTAACATCTGACGACAGCCTATTTCTTCTCAGCTCTCTTAATCACGTGGCATCTTCAGTCTGACTTTATCAGGATGCCCAGGCCTTTGATTGTTCCCTAAGCACATCAGCATTTGGGTCAATCCTCCCTTCATTCTACCACTGGAATCCATCATTATTCAGACTCTGAGTTTTTGATCTATAACTTCTCTGCCACACTTCCCAATAGAACCCAGTTCCTGCCAGACTGTGCCCCTCCTCATCTTGGAGAAAGTGACTGAGTCATGCCATACCCGGGATCCTACCCTAGTGTGACATTGAGACTCCTTCCTCCCAAGACAGATCCCTCCATTGCTCTAAGTATATCTGCTCCCACTGTCCTTAAGTCTCCAGCCCCACCTCTACTCAGCCTGAAAGCAGAGGGTCTCACTCTCTGTGTTAAAGTGATGATAGAGGCATTGGGGATAAACTCTCTCAATGTTTTGCTACCTGGCCTAGATGTTTAGAAGCCTCCATGTCTCTTCTTACCACCTCCACCTCCTCAGAGGAAGATGTGTCCACTCACACCTTCCTCCAGACTCCTTGCACCTCTCCAGGACTCCTGATCATCAATAATCACTTCTGTATTCTGCTTTCCTCGGACTTCCCTCATTGAAGATCCTTTTCCTCTTGACATATAAAAATGCTCAGAGTTCCTCCACCTAAAAACAAAAGCATAATCTCCCTCGACCCACTCCTTCCCACCAGACCCCTCACACAGGCAACTTTCTTCAAAACATGGCCTGCACCTCCCCTGCACTCCTTCATCTTCTACTAAATCTGCACTCAATCTTCCCATGAAATTACTCTAACAAGGTCAATAACAGACATGGAGTTGTTCTTGACTCCCTTCTCTTCCCCATTTTCCCCATTCAATAGTTCAAAGTTCCATCAATTTTGACTCTACTGGCTTAATAACTTTCAAATTCTTCCCATTTCTCCATCCATCGGTGATGTATTCTGCCCTCACCCAAAGATATCTAATTCTTCTCTCTCAATCTGACCTCCATTCCATATCAAAGAAGGAAAATAGGAATATTACTCTCTGCGTTCAACATTCTAAAATGGTTCCCATTGCACCACAAGACAAAAATCTACTCTCCTCTGCACAGTGTACAAGGAAGACCCTTTATGATGTGGCTTTAGCGAACAAGCCACCATACCATGAGAGATACTGTAGTAGCTTGAATCTTGAATGTCCCATAAAGGCCTGTGTGTGAAAGTTTTCGTCTCCAGGATGATGCTATTGGAAGATTGTGGAACCTTTAAGAGGTGGAGCCTAATGAGAGGTCTTTAGGTAATTGGTAATTCATGAGGATTGTGGGACCTCAGCCCTCTCCTCTTCTTACCTTTTCTTCCTGGAAATAAGATAAGTGGCTTTGCTCTGCCACCCACTCCTATCATGATGTACTGCTGTGCCACAGGCCCAAACCAAGAGACAAGTGATCATGGACCAAAACATCCAAAACTGTGAGTCAAAGTAATGATTTCTCTTTGTAAATTGGTTGTTTCAGGTATTTGCTTTAGTGACAGACAGCTAACACAAGGGCTAATTGAGGAATGGTGACAAAGAATCTAACTGAACATGAGATTCCCTCCGCCATATACCTATCCCTCTTTCACAAAATGCTTTTAGTAGGATTTGAAGTTTTTCAGAAATTCCAAAGTATATCATCATATGTGGTCTAAATTGTAATATTTTTATGGTATAATGGAAACATTCTTTTCAGGAATAGTTTTTGGATAGTTTTTTCCCTTGAGATGGTCTTCCCAACTATACAGGGTACCATTCAACGAAGAAGGTGTCATAAGAAGTGTCTTTTATATAGCCTGGTACTATCTTATATGATATTTGCAAGTCCTTAGTAAAATGCTCTTCCCTTCTGGCCACAGTGTACTCAACTGTTTGTTCAAACCCTTGATCCTGAGAGGCCACCATTCTGACCCAGATATTCAGGGTAGACTTTAATATCCTTCTCTCTAGATGATGATTCCAAAGTTTCAAAAAGAAAGAATTTTCCTCAGGTCCCATGTCTATTTTCTATAACAGAGTTGGGACAAAAACCTAGTCCTTTGCTACTGTGGTATGGGCTGTCTGCCCATGAGAGCCAGGGCCCACATGGTCCAATATGAGAAGCCCCTTAGGAGCTGCAGTCCACCAGTGTTAGCAAGAAAGCTGTGATAGATATTAGTCCCATATACAGTCCCATACTACAGACATGTAATAAGGATGGGGGAGAGAAGGAAGGACAAGAGAGGAGCCTTTAAGAAGAGGAATAGGGATGAGATGATCCCATCCATGAGAGCCCCGGATGAAGAAAGAAACAAGACATGCTGAACTTTCAACTTTGACTTCCACCAGGAGACTCAGTCCTATGCTCCCTGTCCAGACCAGGGGAAGTGCTTTGTCCTCTCTGAGTCAGAAATCATCTGTGTTCCTCACTGGATGAATGAATCCAAAAGCTCTGGTACACATATACAGTGGAATTCCACTCAGCTATTAGAAACAAAGATATTATGACCTTGGAAGGTAAATGGATGGCAATGGAAGAAATCATGCTGAGTGAAGTTAGCCAAACCCAGAGACTCAAGGGTCAGATGTTTTCCCTCATTTGTGGAGGCTGCAGCTAAACCCAGGCTTGGGTGAAAGGTTGTCAAGCTCTTGTACTATACCCACCAAAGGCATAGGAACACATAATCTAGGGAAACCATAGATCTGTAGGGGAGCAGGCAGAGGAAAGAAGTGGAGCAGAGAGAAGAGGAAAGGAGAAAAGGGAGGGATCTAGGGAGAAAATCAACAGCGTAACATACATACTCTTTACCCCCTCCCCAGGAAGCCAAATAATACTATGCAACCATTTAATTCTGGAAAATTCACAAATTACGTATATAGCAGATATAAATGTGTATACACATTTATATCTGTATTTACACCTTTATATCTGTTCTAGAGGTGAAATATAGAAAATATAGAAGAATCAAGAGACTGAGATGTTAGCAATGTGGGGATGATTCTGGACTAGGATCAAATGCATATCATTGTTACTTTATAAGCATTTATGATTGTACAACAACTTAACTCCTAAATTTAAAAATTAATTAAAAACAAAACAGAGAAAAAAGATTAACTTGGTCAAAAAGACAACATCTTTGAGTCTCAGTTTCCCTATATGCAAAATGAGTACAGTGATCCTGGCTTTGTCTGCCTTTCAGACTTATTTTGTGGGTCTAAAAAGAGACTAGATATGGACAGGCATAGGGAGCGGGGCTGAGTGCGTGCTAAGGATCTTCACCTTCGTCCCATTGCTGTTAACAGCAAAAGCCTGTGGACCTGAAATGGTCCCGGTCCTGTTCCAGTTATGTGGCCTTGGTTCCAGCAGAGGCAGTTCTGGGGTGAGGTTTATTTTGTCATGGGTGAGTTGTTCTCAGAGCATAGCAAGGGAAGGCTGCCCACTCAAGGAGAAGAACCTCCTGGGTGATAAATTAGAAGGGCCCTTCAATTGATCCATTTGCTTTTCTTTTTCATTTTTTTTTAAAAAGAGGGACAGTGACAGAGTGAGAGAGAAAGAGAGAATCAATTTTATTTAGTTTTTCATGTGGCCTTCGTTGCTCCAACACTTCATTGTGTACTTGGTGCTTTGGGTTCAAACCCGCATCCTCGTGCATGCGAGGCTAGTGCTGTGTAACTGCTCAGCCACCGCTCCAGCCTTTATCCATTTGCTTCTGTGGGCAGGTCCTGCAGGTACTGGCTGCCTGAGCCACACTTGCCCTAGGAATGCTGACCACCCCCAACTATCCTTACCCCCACAAATTGTCAAAAAGGCATCATGATAGATAGAGCTCCTGCATGCCACAAGGTGAGTGTTTAAATCTTTTAAAACACAGTCAATGGCCTTTAGAAACCCTCAGATGAGAATTACCCTGTGTCTGAGATGGAGGTGAAAGTCAATGGGAAATTGATTCTGTCTCGCTGGTGCTGTTGCAAGCAGGAGGCTTGCTGGGTGCCTTCAGGACAAAACGTGCCATCTCCAGGGTGCCCCAGGGCCTGGCTTGTCACACACACAGAATATTGAGTTACCAGGGCCCATTTTTGGGCAGAGGAACACCAACCTAGGCAGCTGATGACTCCTACCCCAGGAAGGCCCCCAAGTGCTGTGCCTATCACCAGGGATGGTTATAAAGTGTGTTTACTTTCCCAGGAATTGATGCCAGCACCAATCTGATGCCATTGCCTACACCCCAGGCAGGGAAGTGGGAGGATGATAAATGGTCATTGATCCAGCAACCATGGGGCAAGGCACACCTACAATTACTCTCCTTTGCTAATGACCCCATTAGCCACTGGATCAAACACAGTTAGAGGAAGCGATGATGCTGTGGTTATTTCTCTGCCAATACACATCAGCCTCATCCATACTTCCTGGCCTGGGGGTGCCAAAGTGGACAACAGAACACCCCAGGCCTGCTCACACCAAGAGTGGCTCTGGATCAGTCCCATTGCCGGAAGATGGCACGGAGGAAAGAGCACTTGCTCCAACCTCAGGTGGACCTGGGGTTCAAAACCAGGCACTATAACTTTCTGACTGAGAGTCCTCACAGAAATCCCTTCCCTGTCCACAGGACAGTTTCCTCATGTGTAACTGGTGATGATAATAATTATCCTCCTTGCAGGGCTGAAAATCAATGGCACACATCACTCACCAGTACAGAGCTCATGCTCAAGGGCTCCCAGCTCTGCTACTATCCAGGGTTGAAATCACAATGTGAAAAAGCAGTAGAGCTCCCCACCCTCAGAAGCAGCTGGCCTGGCTCAAGCAATAAAAATGGGAAGTCTGCCTTAAGATTCGATCATGTTCCTCCTCCTGGAGACAGAGTTCACTGTACATCATCTCAGTCCTTCCCAAACACCACTGGAAGTGCAAGTTACTATCCCCATTTTACAGGTAAGAGCACTAAGCCCAAGGAATTTCAAGAGATCAAATCATCCAACAGGAGAAAACACCGAGGATATGTTTATCCAGGGCTACCTGCACTGGGCACCCTCCAACAGACCCAACCACCAGGGTGCACAAGAGAGATGCAGCTCCCAGGTCAGGCTTGTAGCAGAGCCCTTACCAGAGTGTAGGTCTCCTGATGTCAAGTTGAGCATCCTTTCTCCCTGCCTGCAGTAGGAAGGACTCTCAGACAATCATTGCATGGCCAAGGTCAAAGTGCCCTTCGTATATCTCCATTGTGTATCTTGTTGGGAGGATGAAGTTGAGGAGGTTCTGAGACTTCCCAAGGCCACACAGTGAGCTGGAAAAGGAGCACAGATCTTAAAATGAGAATGATAGAATTTCAGGTCAAGAATGTCTTTTTCATGAGCTCCTGGTTTGTTGGAATATTGAACTTGACCCCTCACCCTAGGTCTATAGAAAGCCAGCAGCCCACAATATGCTGGGAACCATGGGAGGCAGGTGGAAAGTGAGGGTCTCTGTGCACCATTCAGAAGCACTTGCATGGCCTGCAAGGGAAGGCATTGCATCAGGCTCAGATAAAGGGGGAAAGGAGCAGCCTCCCAGCAGCCCAGCTCCCTTCTTTTTGGTTAAGTGTCACCATTGGTGCAAGATAGTCAGGTGTCTTTGAACTTCAATAAAGGAGCTTATTTGAAACCCTTCAGGGTGCCAGAGAAACCGTCTTTTTCCACATCAGCAGTCTACCCAAGACAGGCTCAGCAAAGAAGAGCAAATATCACCGGCTGCTGTGGAGGGTGGGAGCGGGAGCAGAGTGGTGGTGGGATTATTAAGGATGAGGTCAGGCAGGAAGGGACAGCAAAGGAGAGCTTCCCTGTTGTCAGACAGAGACACAAATAAACACTTGCTGGCAGCTGGAAATTCAGCTCTTAAATCCTGCAAAATGAGAAAAACCAGGTATGGTCAGAAAAAGTCATACTGTCTGATGGGGTGTGGGAGCACAGAGCTTGGTTCAGGCCCAGAGCCACTTGGCTGTTCACGTGAGAGCACAGTATGAGCAACTTGGAGCTCAGCCTCAACCTTTGCTACCTGGACAATGGGTACAAGGCTTGCTTCCTGACTTCATGAGATTTAAATATTAGCAAGAAAGACAAACACAGATGAAAGAATTATAGGGATGGAGGTAGTGCCCCAATGTGCCTGTGAGAGCAAGGGAGGCGGAAGGAGGAGCTGCACAGATGGCAATGCAAGGTCAGAGGGACTGGGGAACTGATCAGGATGCCAATGACATTGGTTGCTTTTGGGGGAGTTAGACATATATATATATAACTATATTGAGAATATGGGGAACCAGGTTACTGATGGTTAGAGAAGAAATTTCTCTCTCAAAGAAAGAGATTGGAATTGGAGGTATTGAGTTGCTGGATTGGAATTGAAGGTATTGGTGTGAATTCTTGTTTCTAAAATATGCACACACATAAATATGGAAAAGATATAAATCAGTGGTTATCAACCAGATAGATACGCCTTAAGAGAAATTGGTAATGTCTGCAGATATCTGGGTTTGTAACAACTGGAGAAGGGGGAGACGCCAAAGGTTTATAGAGGACAAGGTAAAGGATGATACTAAATGTCCTACATTATGGGACAGCCCACAACAAAGAATTACCCAACCCATAATGTTACTATCTAGGTGAAAAACTGATATAGGGTGTGTGAGATATGCAGATAAATAAATGTAAAGACGTACAATCATAGATAGAAAACCTAGCTTAGTCTGCTGAGTGGGCCTAGAAGTGAAGATACCCCAGTAGCTATGAACATGTCCACATGTTCATTGCTATGATCTGGCTTCTATGTACCATTTTCTTTTTCTCCCCCACATTTTTTTGGTGCATTATTGTTATGCAAAATGATGGGGCTTGTTTTTACATGTTCATCCATGCACACAATTTAATAATTTTGGGGGGGGCAATATCATTCCCCAGTATTTCTTCTTTCCTTACTGTCCTCTCTCCCCCTGGTCTCTTTCCTCTCCTCTACTGATCTCCCTTTAATTTTCATGTGACTAGACTTCTACTACCCTTTTCCTTTTTTCCTCCTTAGCTTCCACGTATGAGAGAAATGCAACAACCCTTGATCTTCTGAGTTTGGTTTACTTGCTTAACATAATGGTCCTACCCATTCTCTTGTAAATGACATAATTTCATATACAAAATGATGGTGGTGGTGGTGATGGTGGCAGGGTGTGTGTGTGTGTGTGTGAGACAGAGAGAGAGAGAGATCACACCCATCAAATATATATCACATTTTCTTTATCCCTTCATTTACTGATGGACACCTAGGCTGGTTCCATGGCTTGACATTTCCCACCCTTTGGAATGGAGTTTCTTACAGAAATACCTGATTCCAGAGCTCATGTAAGAAAAGCACAAGATGAGTCTGGAAACTTGTGTCAAAAAGTAAAGAAATCTTCAAAGAATGATGAGCACATGTTCAAACACAAGGAGTCAGCATAAAAGGTCTTCCACTGGCCAAGTTTGAGACAATCTGAACATCAAAATAAGCAATAGTAGGAATCTACTCTGCCTACTGAAGAAAATATGAATTCATGTGCCCATGCTGATTTAAACAAATAAATAAGTAAAAAATATATGGAAGAAAGGGAAAGCCTCTCCCTTACATTAGCAAGCTGCCTAATAAAGGCAGGGAAGTAAGGAAAATAGCAAATCACCACTTGATAACCATCCCAAAGTCGGGTAATTCGTCATGAAGCATCAGTAGATGCCAAGGTCTAATTGATGGAGGTTTGAAGAGGTACTAGATATTTAAGTAATTTCTGAGAATATTCCCATAATTTTTTTTTACTTTTTATGTCATATACTTGTTATGGTTTTAATTTGGATTGTTCCCCAAAGTTTTGCATTGAAGTCTTGGTCCCTACGTTAGTTGTATTCAGAAACAGGACTTTGGGGAACTGATTGGATCATGGGCTTCTGACCTCAGTGTGGATTAATTCATTCATAGTTGAATGGACAAATAGGAGATGATGAAAGCTGTAGGTGATGAGCATGGTTAGAAGTAGGTCACTGGGGACATGCCTTTGGAGACTCTGTCTTATCCCTCTCCCACCTCCTCTCTCTCGCTTCCTGGCTGCCATGAGCTGATAAACTTTCTTCCACCATACCATTTGTCCTGATGCTCTGCCTCATCTTAGACTGAAAGCAATGGAGCCAGCCGACCATGGACTGATATCTCTGAAACCAAGAGCCAAAATAAAGCTTTTCTCCTTTCATTCGTTGGTGACAATTATTTTGATCACAGCAACACAAGCTGTCTAACACAATACTTAAGGTGAACAAGATGATGTTTTGGCATATGTTAAATTACAAATGGAAGCTGGTGACTTCATAGTAAAGAAGACAAATGTCAATTCGACATCATGGCATCATGGAATTGATTGACATTCTGCCTACTGAGAAGATCAAGAGTTATCATTACAAAAAATGGATAGCTTCACTCTAATCACAAAAATCACTGGGCCAACCCACATCTAATGAAAAAAAGTCCTTTCATAGCAGAAATGTAAAGTTGTTGAAGACAGGGAAAGAATAAAGTGTTAAGGTGTATTACAGAATATTCTCAGTTTGAGAAAAAGTGTACAGGAGTTTTTAGGGAAGATAGAGTATTGGAAATATAACTTGCCTTTGAATAACTCAGGAAATGAATGATGATAATATGTATGCACCTATGCGTGTACACAAACACAAAGCAGAGAGAGAGAGGAGGGGGAAGGTGCGGACAGGTGAATGATGAAACGATGAGGTGAAAGTGTTAGCAATTAGAAAATCTGGGAGAGGGAACTACAGGAGTTTTTTTAATGGATCTCACAACTTTTCTGAAGTTTGAAATTTAAGGAAAAAATATAGAAAACATGCTGTGTTAATGCTATTTTGCCAGTTGTGGAACTATATGCTGTATGATATTCATATCATACACAAATGCAGGAAGAATAAGAAGGAAATACATAAATATTTTATTATCTCTAGGTGATTGAATTATGAAAATTTTCATCTCTTTGGTCAAGTCCATATAGTCAAAAATGTCTTCCATGAACATGCATTATCTAATTATTTTATAATCACAAACTAGCCTTATGCACATCATAAAACAATTTGAAAAAAATGAATTATAAAGTTGTATTCTAAGTCATTATTCCTCTATTGAAAACTGACATCCAATCATCCAATCAGGGAACTGTTTTTGGCCTGCTCAGTGGGAACCCTGGCTGACATAGTAGAAGGAACACCAAATAGAACTCCAGCCCTTCTGGTTGGGTCCATCCCATTGGCTGGGTCAGCCTCCTTCAGCTACATAATATAGTTCACACTCTCTCCCTGAGAACAACTCTGAGACTCAGATGAGACCTACATGTGGACATGCTTTGTAACCTGAAACACACTTGCACACGGGCAGTAATAGGAACACATAGTTAAGAAATCAACATGACTCATAACTACCTCTTATATCTTTAATAATTGCCTTTTATATCTTTAAGGTACTCAATTCTCAAGAAGAAAAATCAATATTAGGTAAACATACCCACTTTACAGATGAGAAAAATTGGGGATCATTTGCCGAAGTCATCCCCCAAAGTGATGAAACTCCAATTCATAATCATGGCTTTCTGGAAAGCACATACTCTCTCCCTACCCAGGGTATTTGCCTGCCTTACCTCTGGGAAAGTCTGTTTTTCCATCCCTAAAATGCCCTTTGGACAGAACCTGCAGGAAGCACTTTAAAGAGACAGTCAAAGCTCTCCTGTCTCAGCTGACTTACCAAGCTTTGTTCCCACCAGGAAGGTGACCTCTGGACATTTCTTTTCATGCCCTCCACACATTCTGCTCAGGATCCCTCAGTGCCCTTCAGCAAATGCACTTCAAGGCCACCCTTCTTGATCACAACAACCCACAGTTAGCCAAGTAAAAATTTTTAAGGTGGGGGAATAATTATCGCACTGAGGACTCCCCTGAGCCTGGCACCACACTTCAATAACTCCTGGGATGAGGTGGCTTGCAGCAAGCCATTCTGTGACTGAAGAGGCCAGCCAAGGGTGTACACCCTTGCTGACAGGATGAGCCCACACATTTGTTGTCCCCAGGGGTCCACGATGAAGTCATTTCTTCATTTTAAAAATGATTTCTTTTCCATTTGTTATAATAATTTTTCCTCAAACCTTCAGCAGCCACAGGTGACATGAAAAAGTCACTTATTTCCAATTAAGATGCTGAATTTTCATCCATAAATGTGACCTTCACTTTGACTTTTGCAATCATGGCAACAGTATAAACACTCAAAGTGTACAAAGAAGATCAACAGTCTTCCAAAATGAAGAATTCTACTTAATAGTGTGGCTGACTTTACCAAGCCTCGCTCGGTGTTTTTATTCTGTGGCCTGTTTTGTTGAAATTGAAGAAAGAGGCAAACATAATACCTGGAGAATTGGGATCAGATAATGTCACTGCTGCTAGGACTTGAAAGACAGCAGAGTCTAACGGGTCACTTGAAACAAGTAAGAGAAACCAAGTCCTGGGGAGTTGACGCACCTTGTTGAATGTCACATGACCACTTTGTGATACAACTAGGGCTCCAAGTCATAAACGCTTGGGATGCAGAATTCTTTTGAGTGACATCATTTAGACACAAAGGTTTGCAGACCACACTAGAATATAGGCTTACAGAGGGCAGGATGGTATACCCTGCACTGCCGAGAGCATTTGATACTTGGTAGGCATTTTTAAAGCCACAAATCACTTTGGTGGTACTCAAAAAATATTTATAAACACATCTTTTTGAAAATATTTGATTTGCATTTTAAACAAGTTTCTATATGGTCAAATCTCAGACAGGTCCTGTGCACGTGCTCTCTGAACAAAAGATGACGCGTGCTGTGCTAATCAGGTGGCATTGACTGAAGCTCTTAATGAAATGAAGCATGAACTGTTTGAGCAAGCAATTGAAAGCTATCATACACACCATGAATCATCTCTCAAATGCACATTTATTAAATCAGAATTCATAACTTTGATATTTTATCTAACAGGTTTGTTACCCTTTCGAGACACTATTGGTGGATAAAAAAGACAGATGTTTCCAGAGCTAAATTGAAAGGAGGTGTGGAGGAACAAGCCAGACATCAATTAAATAGGCAGCAAAACGCCATTAGCCCATGTTTGGGTTTTGTGCTATCATCCTGAGAAAAAAAATTCAAAGATCCCTTTGCAAGTGAGAAGCTACTGAAGCAGGAGGCAAGCAGAAGGTTTCTAGGGTCTGCCTGACATCAGAGAGACGTGACAGTTCAAGAGGAAGTGATAGATTTAGGGGATTTCAGAGATGATTGTCATTTGAGGAAACTTCAGCCAAACCAGAGTCAGACTGATGCAAAACCCTAGTTTTACTTCCTCAGGGTACCAGGGAGCTAGAGGGAAATCAGAATCCTCTCCTAGTTTTGAGGTCTTCAAAGGCACCTGTCCCTTTTACTTGAAGCAAATATATATCACATCAATGTCACATCCCATGACTATTGTCCCAGACACCTCTTCGGGTGATCAAATGAAAGTGGATTGAGAAGTGTGTGAAGATGTTTAGCTCTTTTGACTGCTACCAGCAGTAAATTGGTGGATCAAGGTGACATTGTCCCCCACAGCTCACAATGGCAGCACTTCTTAGAGTCTCATATTCATAAAAGCAGTTTTGGAATCTTTACAGGCAGTGCTCTTGTGCTGAAAGTAAAAAGAGACCTTCCGTTTTAACTGCCTTGACACAATGCAGTCATTCTCCAAAGCCTTTCAAACCCACCCTTTTCCAACCAAAGTTGGAATCAGACATACATTCCCACTGAACATTCTGGCCCGATCTAAACAATTACTTTTCTCCTTTGTAAACTAATTAGATCATTGAAACCACAGCAATAGGGCCATCATGAGCGTGAACTTGGACATGACATATTTAGAAAAAAATCATCATCATACATGGTAGCAATGTCTCATCCATTTATCTATGTTAAGCAAACGATATACATTTCCAAATCCAAAAGTAAGTTGGAGGAAAAAAAGTACGTGATTTGATTCAAACAATGCAAAAACTACTAGGAAACGCACCAACCTCACGCTGGGGACCTCTTTTCCATCCCCTTCTTTTCAAACAGAACCAGAAAGCTATGTTTTCTACAGAGACACAGGAGTTTGCAATTGATGTCAAGTCCTTGTGCTCGTTGGGACTGGGACACGGGGGAGAGTGTATAGTTGCAGCAACACTTCAGAGGTTCTTAAACTGATCCTGGGTCCCACCCCAGAGTTTCTGATTCAGTAGATCTGGGTAGGGTTCAAGAATTTATATTTCTAGTAAGTTTCCCAAGGTTGCTGCTGTTGTTGGTCCAGGTATCATAGTCTGAGAACCACTAATCTGGGCCAAGTAAACTCCGTAGCTAAACCTCGCTATTTCTGCATTGCGTGAGGGCTGAGATGGAATTCATGGGGCTTCCACCCTGGACTCTCCTCTGGGGCTAGTGCTAATACCCAGGTCCAGTAACATGCCAGCCCTTAAGTTTATCAACATCTGTGTCAAGACAAGGATTCATTCTCAAGCTCTCAGAATCATCAGTGATAAAGGCCAAGAGGTGCTCAGAGATCCTCCAGATCCACCACAGCCCTGAGCCCAAGAATGAGATCAGACAGGCTGAGACACTAGCCTGGAACCACAAAGCAGAGACAGAACTAAAACCCAGGGCTTCTGACACCCTGCTCCAACCTGTCCTGTGACTCAACCCAAGCCCTTCCGTGAGGAAATTGTCTGAACTACCCTGCTGCTTCTAGCAGAGTGACTTTCTGTTTACAAGACAGTCCTTCCTTGGACCAGCGGCTCTCAGTCCTGGATGACTTCACATTAGCATCCTCTGGGGAGGTAACGAAGGATAACAGCCTACCCACTCAGAGACCTTGATCCACCGCTCTGGGGAGGGGCTGAGCATATAATTTCTTTAAAGCTCCCCAGTGAGAGCTTGAGAACTGCCACAAAGGTGGTGGGACTCTCACGCAGAGTGTCCATTCCCTTCTCAGAAAGTAGCAGAGCCCTGGGAGATTCTTGGTAAGTGGTGTTGAGTGAAAAATTACAATGGTGTTTTTTAATTTTTATTTGCTTTAATATACCCAGAGCAGGAGCAGCAGCACCTGGGAACTTGTTAGGAAGGTAGACTCTCATTGCCCACACAGACCTAAGGATTCAGAGACCCTGGGGCTGGAGCTCCACAATCTTATTCAACAGGCCGTCTGGAGTTCTAGAAAATTCCTATGGCTACGACCACTGAGGATCTCTGAAACTGAGAAATAAAAAAATAATGTGCAAAAAAAAAAAAACCTGAATAAGAAACATAAGGCTAAAATTAGAGACTGTGAGAGAATATGCAGGGATGACAACCACGGCGGGACCCCAGGTGCGTGAGGCCCGGAGAAGCCCGCGGCCCCAGAGCCGAAGGCGGGCGAAGGCAGGTGGAGAAGAGGCTGGAGAAGCCTCTGGAACCCCGAATGGTGGACTCAGGAAGTGGAGTTACAGTTTTTCTGGGAGACCAGGGGTTGGGGACAGCAGCATTTCACGGGGGAGCAGAAGGCCATCCCCAAGGTGCAGGTGGGGCTTGCAAGGACAGGTGCTTCAGCTTTCTGAACTTGAGGTTCCTCATTTCTAAAGTGAGCACAACAGCTATGCAGCAAGGGTGTTAGGAAGCCAGTGATAAAGTTATGGAAGCAGGGAGGCCAGTCCAGAGCCTGGAAGGTGACGGTGGCTCAAATGTGACAGTTGCGGCGCAGGACCAAGAATTCGAGTAGCAGGCAGGAATTCAGCTAAGGGCCACAAGGCTTTGGCGCACTGTTTTGAAACAGTACAAAAGTCTCAGAACTCCACCTGACACAATTCACTGAAAAGCACGTGGAACCCAGGAAAGCTGTCTGCCTCATTCTGAGAACCAGCAGGGCGCAGTGTGGCTTCGGAAGTGAGTGTGGGCATCAGGTGGGCTCATGTGACACGTGACAACTGGCTCTCACCTTTCCATTGAGCACTCCAGTCTCTCCCTGCCACTTTCCCATACCCAAGCACTGTTTATTCCATAATTAATAGATGGGCATTGTGTGCTGAGGACTGAGGGGCAAAGGCGAGTGACCGCAGAGGGACCGCACCCCAGCCCTCAAGGGCTTACAGTCGAGATCCCTGGGAGCAATCGCCCTCGCTGCCTCCTCACAATGACATATTTGGTAGGCATCGCTTTCTTTCCCATTTTATAGATAAGAAAACTAAGACTCAGAGATAAACAAGAAGCACGACTCTGATGCGTAAGCGTGGGCATTGAGATTTGAACCCAGGACTGTGCGTCTCCAGGAGCAATGCTAACTCTGTGAGCGCTGAGGGTCGGGGCAAGCCCTTCCTCCTCTTTCTAACCTCAGGATTCTTATCTGTAAGACAAATGACCAGTTGAAATAAATTCTTGGGTCTCTTCTGTTTCTATCTAAGCTTTTAGTTTGGTCAAATCCAGAGGTTCAAGGTTAATTTAAATGTTCGTAACCATTCCATATTAAAGCCAGTTCACCTAATTCTGTCTTTGACATCAGAAACTGAGTCTCAGAAAGGAGGGAATTCTCTGATGTCACACGGCAAATCAAGGACTTGAAGGCCAGGTCTCCTAATACCTGGGTCTATCAAATTTTTAAGCATTCACACACACACACACACACACACACACACACACACACACACCTCTAGTACCTTGAATAATGTCATTTGTAAAGGTCCATTTTTACTGCTAATAAAAGAAGAAGAGGGGAAACCAGCTTCTCCCTCCAGCTAAGATTATTGTCTGCTTGTGGAGGGTACAAAAGGGAATCTCTGGAAATTTCCATGCAGTCAACAGGAATCCTAGTTCTCCCCAAGGCAGGCAAAGGGACCCAGTGGATCACAGGACTCTAAGAGATAAAGTTTGGCTCTTTTATTCTCCACAGACAGAGGACGGGGTAAAGGAAAATGCTGTAAATCAGCCACCACATAATCACACATTTTTAGAGTTTGCTTGTAATTAGTCTATATTCATACTGCTGTGTGGGTAGAGAAATCTGCACCTAAGGAAACTCTGAAAACCAGCATGTTTGTTTCAGGGACTGATCTACAGGAACCATATGCCAAGTTCCACACAACTGAGAGAACCAAAGGCCCCGAATATACAAACATACACCTTGATACAGCCTTTCCTGCTCTCCTGCCCCATGCTTACATGACCTTATCTAGCTCTAGTTCATCCCTTTTCCATTTACCAAGGTTTCCATTCAAGAAAACAAATTGATGAATATGACTGATGTCTCAAGGATAGTCAGTAGCATCAGTCAATGTATTGGGGCTAAAGAGAACTGAACTGGATCTACTGTGTTTTACAAGAGGAAGAGGGAATTCATGTTCCACCCACAAAGGAAGCATTTGGCCACCTGGGCCACGGTGACTTAGGCTGGGTCTATGCACTGTACAGAGTGAATTGGGTTTGTTCTAAGACAGAATTACAGAGCAGCTTGTTTCCTACAGATATCACACACAATGAGAGATTCACAAACACAAATACTAAAGTAAAGACTACCAGGACTTGCAGTTGCCAAATTAGATGTATACCAGAAATCTAATTTGAGCTATATGAAAACTCTTGAAGTTTGACCTTGAATTTTACCTAGTGCTTTTTCCTTGTGTTGATTAAAATCAGTGTGTTACATCCTTTAGAAAAGTTTAATAATAATAATAATAATAATAATAATAATAAATAGCAATTTATCTTACCTGGCTGACTTTCCATGTATGAAAAATCCCAGATGCCTCTCCCCTTTCTGGAAAGCAAAGCCCTGTGGGTGGGGACCACAAAGCCACTACCCCTGTAAGAGCTTCTTACACACAGGAGAGGAAGGGGGTGGGCTTCCCCCAACCTGAAGGAGCGTTGCTTACCTTTGCAGGATGCTCAACCCTCTTTTAGACTAGCTCCATTTCTTCTGATGAATCAGAATCAGAAGGACCCTAGGACAACATGCAAACAGCCGAAGGGCTTGTTGAGAATGGATGGAGTCGCGTTACGTGATACCCTGTACTGTGTGATAGACACTCAACTTCCCTCTGAATGAATTTCCTGCAATGAGGATGTCCCCAGCTACACCATGCGGTGTGTATTGTCTGGTTTTGTTTTTCTGTCTCTGGTGCCCAGCCCACTTCCTGGCACATTTTTCATGCTAATAAATATTCATCCATTGACTCAATGAATCAAACAAAATATTGGAAAGTGAAGAGTGGGAAGTTATTTAGTGAGTGGAGACGCAGTGTTGGGGTGTTTGTAGCTTGGCGTGGCAGAATCAGCCAGGGAGCTCTGAGAATGTCCTGTGTCTGTCTGCACATGGCAGCAGCTCTGAGAGGAGGCTCAAGCTCTGTTATGCTTTAAAGACCTTGCAGGTGATTCTTCTAGGCAGATGGCTGGGGTGGTTCTCAAATCGTGGTCCCCCCCAAAATAGCCTCAGTATCACCTGGGTACTGGCAAGAGATAAGAATATTTGGGTCCTTTTGCAGGTTTACTGGGAAAGAGATACGAGGTAGGTGGTGTTCCACCAAGTCCCCCAGGTGAGGAAGAAAGCTTCGGAGGTGAGAGGCTTGTTCTTTGCGGCTCCAGTGTGGGAAGATGGGGTGGGATCCTTCCTTCCGCTCAGAGCCTGACATCCAGAATCTACAGCTCAAAACTGCAGGAGCCACAGCAGCCCCAGGGTATATGTCACTGTTCTCCTGTTCTAAAAATTGCTACATCTGTACATGCAACAGCTAATAAAAACGTCGGCGCCACGGGATTGAGAGCTTTATTACTCACTGTCGAGCGCCCTATTGCTCCGGGCCTTCTCTTTTCAGCCCAAGCACAGGCTCACAGAGGGCAGCCTGACATCCCAGCTCCTTCAGCTTCTCCTGCATCCCAGGCCTGAGCCAGTCAGGACATCCCATGAAGCCTGCATCACCTTGTGCTGGCCCCTCTGCGTGCCTAGGTCACCCCTGCTTCACTTGCTCCTCCTTAGTCTCCCTCCCCTCATCTCAGACCCACACAGCCTCTGTTTGGAACTTTTAAAACTAATGCCCACAAAGAGACAAAATCCTACCTGATGAGCCTCAGATTGAAGCTCTGGACACCTCAAGGACATGTGATGGGGACAGAGGAGAGAAGGGGAGGGGCCCCTTCAGAACCATCAAACAGAGAAGCAGAGTCACCAAGAGGAGAAGAAGTAATTCTGCAGTCTGTTCCAGGTGACTATAGTGGGCAGGAGGTGGGGCTTCAGCGTCAGACCTACCTGCTGCCGATCCAATAACCTGATGGCCTACTTATGTCCCACAACTGCTTACTGGAAAATGCTATCATGGGCCACTGCGAAAGCACTTGGGATCCAAGAAAATATTTGATGTCATGTGCTATTTCCCCAGGCCCTTGCAGGAGAAAGAAAAGAAGGGTGGAGGGAGGGAGGAAAAAGAGAGAAGGAGGAGAGACCCACCCACTCTGTTCTAAATAAAAGAGCGGACACATCTCTGCAGCCCTCTCTTGGAGCCTCCTTCTGGGCCTGGTGGATGAGCTGCAGGGGGAACAGGAGAATGCTACACACCTGGCGGGCAGTCCGCTGCGGCCACACAGACTTTTCAAGACACTTGTGCTTAGGGAGTCCCCAAGGCAATGACAGAGGTCTTGGGCTGGGAAAAGAGTAAAGAGGAGAGAGAAAGGAAGAGAAGAAGAAGAAGAAAGGGGACAAAAAGATGTTGTAGCAAAGATGATGAGAGTAACAGCAATACTGAGAGCTTGCATTTGCCAGGGCTTGTATTGCCACTCACAGGCTAGCGGCTTCCTGCTGACCATCTTGCTCACCCAGCACAATGGGGAGGTTTCTAATAGATGGGGACACTAACTCAGAAACCTGAGCAAGGACATCTGCCAGTAAGTGGCAGACCTGCACTCCCTGCGGGAATGTGGGGACAGCCCCACAAGGATGGCTCTGCCCCCCCCCCACCGTGCCTGCCTATTCTCTTGTCCCTGTCTCACTCATGCCAGCTCCCAGTGCTCCTGTCCTTATGCAGGGAGAGGCAGTGAGACCGCCCACTCCTACGTTGCTACAGGGTTAAAGGCATTGATGGACTCGCAGAACGCAATAGACAGCCTGAAACCTAGCAAGACCTCAGCAAAGGCTGGCTGTGGGATGAAGGCGGGTGAGCAGAGGAGGAGGCTTGGTATGGAGTGTTTCCATTCACCCTGGGGCTCCTCCTCCAGCCAGACCTGCCACCTGGTTGGCATTCAGCAGGCTTGCCTAAGCTGTGTGTGTAGACACACAGGTCTAAAGACAGAGGCGCCTGCTCCACCTGGCCTCAGCTGTCCCAGGTCCGCTTTCAGGGGCCATCATGGTCTGGCCATCCTCATAGCACAGCTCACAACTCCTGCTGCCAACAGGGCCCATGATCACATGCTCCTCTCGAGTATACAGAGGTCCTCTACCTACCTGGCCCTGCCTGGAACCCTGTCCTGGGGGAAGTGCACTCCCGGCCCCCCAGAGGTCATCAAGGAACTGTTTCTTACTATGCTGGAGACTTGAGATAGAAGCACAAGAAAGAACCATCCTAGGGGTTCCAGGGGGAGGGTCCAAGCCACAGACTCTGCACCTGGCCAACATGACTGAGTCCATCTGTCACTCTCTCTAGTCTTAGTTTCCTCTCCTACAAAATGCAAGTCACAATGACTACCTGACCAGGTGTTGAAAGGAGTCAGTGAGTTCCTGAGTTGGAAGGCCGGTAAACGGAGGTCACCTCCCTTGGTCTTTAATCACACGTTGGCATAGTCATAATTGCTAGGTGTCTGCTCCCTTGCCCCTCCAGAGTTGCTCTCCAACCTGCGCTGGGCTCTGGTGTGCTAGTCTGTGTGAAAGACCTCAGGATGAGAGAGGGATTTAGGATAAAGAAAGAAATACTGAATCTGGGGGATGCAGAAGGCAGCCTGTGGCCTACACATTTGGCCTGTGCCCTTGGCCCGTGTCCTTGGCCGTGTCCTTGACCCATGCCCTTGTAAACAGAAAATACGCAGGCACAGGAAAACTTACACAAAACTGTGCAGCTCCATCCTGGATCCCTCCAGTCCGGCCCCTGATGCAGCCCTTCTATAAGCATTGGACCCCAGCCCAAGTGGCTGCAGCTTCTCTCTCTTGAGACAGCTCGCATTCTCCCTGAATGTGAATCTGCCTTCCTAAATAAACCCCTGTCTATGTCTCTGCCTGGCTCCTGCTGAAATTCCTTTCCATTACATATGCCAAGGGCCCCGCTGGTCCCTCTCCTTGGGGAACTCCTCGGACCTTTCTCAGGCGACCTCTCTGCACTGGTGAGCTGTCCTTGGTCGTTCCCATGGGAGGCCCTCCTGAGAGGTCTGAGGAAGGACAGCAAGGCAGGAGCCTCTGCAGGGCTCACCCTTCTGACTGCAGCTTGTCGATGACCAGATGCAATCTGCCAGCAGCCCTCTGCTCTAAGGGGAGCTTCCTCTGGGTTCTGGAAACCTCCCTCCCCTTGCTGCTCAGGCCTAGGCCTGGCAACAGCTTCGCAGTATTGTTGTCCCCAAATTGCTCCACCATCCTCTGTTGATTCTTCCTCAACCTCCCCAAACTGTCATCAACAGTCCACTAGCAGACCTCTCCCCTAGTCCCCACTTGGGCTACCATCTGCCCTGGGATACTGACAGAGGACCCAGCTCCTGACTACATTTTTAATATTTGTCATCATCTAAAGCACCTCCATCACAGCCCACCTTTTCCAAGGAACCTACCCGGATCAGCCTTTGGGGACATCTCTGTGCTGACTGTCCATCCACCATCTGACCTGTGTCATTCTCACAGGTGGGTGCCAGACCATGTGTGTGACCCTGCCCACCAGTCCAGAGGGCTGACCGCGGCACCATGTGCTCTGGAAAGTTTTCAGGGACCAATGAGTCTTTCTTCCTTGCCCCTCCCTGGCAGCATGGCTTTGGCTTTGACATTGCCCTTGTCAGCACCAGCCATTTCTCCGACTTTTCTCAGCCTGTGACGTGCAGGAAGGCCTGGGGTGGGGATGCATCTGTCTCTTCTCCACCCCGATTACCCAGAGCAGGCTGCCTCAGGGGACCACAGAATGTTAACCCTGGACTGAGTAAAAATGACCTATTCCCATCCCTCGATCTGCTGAAGGAGAAGAGGGCAAGAGGGGTTCCCTAGGGCTGCAAGGTGGGTTCTTTATCGGGGAAAGAGTGAGCCATGCCACCGTGTTTAAAGAGAGTTCCTGTGCACCTGGCCATGTGTCGGGAAACTGCATATCAGGGGATTTCTTCAGTGAAGGGGCCCAGTCCCTGTGTGTGCCCAGAAACATACTGCTCTCTTCAGTACCAGGCCAGAGGAGGAAAATGTCACAGCCTCCTGGGCCAGAGAAGGAAAAGTGAAGGTCCCCCTCACAGCAAAATTTAAGGGGTGCAAAAATTCAGTAATCAAGATACTATGTCTCTTTTAAAAAAATCTGTAAATGAATATGCCCCAAATCCATGAGGAACAAAATATCAAAATTTTAAATAACAATAGCAGCCCACCCTGCATTTGGCTAACTCACTCCCTTACCTCCCCTAACTTCAGTAGTGGTTCCATTAAAACTATTTACAGAAAGGAGTGGCCAGTTGGACCATTTGAGTTTTTAAAATATTGTATTTCAAATGTTATTATCTTGATCACTGAGGTTCTGGGCATCCCAAAAGCATGTCTTGGTTTCTTCACTTTCATTCAGATGTGCTCACTAGTAACTCATTTAAGAAATGCAAAATTAAGGGGCTGGAGCAGTGGCTCGGCAGTTGCAGTGCTTTCCTGACATGCGCGAGTACATGGGTTCAAACCCCAGCACCATGTACACAACTGAGTGTCAGAGTAACGAAAGCCATGTGAAAGACTCAATAAAAATTGATTTTCTTTCTCTCTCTCTGTCTCTCTCTCTCTCTTTCTCTCTCTGTCCTTCTCTCTTTAAAAAAAAAAAAAGAAATGCAAAATTAAGGCAGGCATGGTGTTGCATGCTATGGAATTTCAGCAACTCTGGAGGCTGAGGCAGGAGGATGGCAAGTTCCAGGCCAGCCTCAGCAACTTATTGAGACCTTCTCTCAAAATACAAAATAAATACAGCTGGGGAGGTAGCCCGGTGGTAAAGCACCCCTAGTTCAAGCCCCAAAATCAAACAATAAAAAATTAAATAATAATAAATAAATAATGCAAAAATAAGGCAAAAGCAGCTACAGTAGGAATGGGATATAAAAAAGCTAGTGATTGTGTGATTCTTACTTCAGAACCTAGCTGTGCTCTGGGTGGTTGGGCTACGTTCACCCTCCCCTGATTTAGGGGCTCTTCCCTAGCACAGTATTGCACAGCATTATCCTGACTCTCAGTTGAGAGCTGCCCCATGTTTCCCAGGGAGTCGGTGAAGAGAGCCCAGGCAAGCCCAGGGCTGCCTGGGTAAGTAAGATGCCCTTGCAGCTTAATCCCCTTTTTTAGTATTAAAAAAAAAAGTCATAGGAATATGCCCCATCTGATTCATCAACCCACTTACCCCCACCTCCCAGATCATGTGTGCAATGCTTCCAAAATAACAGGATTAGCAGCATGAAATTGTTACTGTGATTTAAAAAAAACATTCCCAGGATTTTTGGTAGATACGACATAGCATCACAACTCTAGGCAGGCATCAGCATTTTGGAAAATGAGACAGCTCCACATCAGTTCCAGATCTGATCTAATTATGCCCAAAGATGGCAACCTGACACTGGAGGGCAGGGTCCCATCAGGGGCCCTTGGTGCCATCTGCATCTAAGGCATCAGCTCTGCAGCCTGATCTCTCTGGAGGGATCATCCTCCTGCCTGCCCTGGCCAGGACTTCAGGACTCTGTTCGCACAGGGCTCCTCTGCAGAAGCCCTCCCTGACCTGTGCTTAACATTCCCACTGCTCTGCTGCGTCTGCTCTCTCATCATCTTCTTCCTCTGTCCTATAAATATCTGGTGGATTTAATTAGCCCAGCATAGAGTGAGGCTCTGGGGACACAGTGGGGAAGGAAGAGACCTAGTCTGTGCCTTCATGGAGCTCAGGACTGCGGTTCCCACACACTTGGCTTCTCCCTTTCTCTGTGGGGTGTTTCCACACTGAACTCTAGTGGCCTGTTTTCCTGTTGGTCTGGTGTGCCCCAAAGCCATGTCCTATTTGGGGCCAGATGCTAGGCATAGCAGGACCTGGCCCTAAATAGGTGCTTGATAAAAATGAAAGTGAGCGAGAGATGCACATTGGTGTTTGATGTTTCAGGCCCCCTGCCTGGTCATCTTGCCCATGGGCTGTGCCCAACGGCTGTTTCTATCTTTGCCCAAATTCTTAAGTGGGACACTTGCAGGGAACAGAGCTGCTTCTCCAACTCAGACAGTCAGCATCAATCAGCAGGGGCAGGAATTTTCTCCATCACGCCAATCAATGCACACCCTTGAGCCAAATGTCCAACAGGCTGTTGAAGGGTTTCTAAGGCAGCATACCTAATGTACTGCTTTTGATTGTAAAGTGAGAAAAGAGCTCTTGTGATCCACTCTCCCTAATTACATGAAGCAAACACCTCCTCAAGTACAGCCACAGAGGCCTGTTGGGTCTTGCTCCCTGGCCTGCCTATTTGGCCCACTGAGTAGCACAGGGTAGGTGGGAAGCCAGCCCCTGCTTGATGAATAAGCGAAAGGACCTACAACCCATCCAAGGCAGTGGGTCCCGTGCAATTCTGCAGCACCAGTTCCTAATTCATACTCCTGCTCCCAGATTCCCTATATAAACCTGCACATCAAAATCCCACTGTGCTAAACCTTGTAATGAGTGATGGATTAGCAGAGGAGGGATCGGGCCACACCAGCGAAGCCACAGCCAACTGTAGGGAGGGATTCAAGTCCAAACAGCCACTAGCTCATAAGGAAGGCTGCAGGGGATGGAGGGCTGGTCCAGATCTCCACAGGGAACACAGGGCATCTCACCTGCTCCTTTTCTCCAGCTGGCCTGGCCTCCCGGCTAGGCTTATGACAAGGGCAGCCATCTTCACTGTGGCCTGGAATAACTGGGTGATTACTAGAACCCGGAAGAACCAGAGAGCGCCGTGTGATGAAGGCTGTGTGACTTGGTGTTAATAGCTGTAGCCAGCTCATGGCCATCTGCAGAGAGCATGGGGGACAAAGATCCTAGCATCATCTATCCCCAGGTCCTGGCTCTCTGTTATGTTTCGATATTAAGCTCTTTGTGAGACAATGCAAGAAGAGTTAGAGAGGAAATGATTGGGTGTGAGAGCCTTAACCCAATCCGTGAATGAATCCCCTGCTAGGGATTAACTGAGGGGTAACTGAAGGCTGCTAGGGTATGGCTGGAGGCGTGCCTTTGGGTATACTTATTGTACCTGTTTCCTGTTCATGTCCTGAGCTGCTCTCCTCACCCACACTTTCTCCATGATGCTCTGTCTCACTCAGGCCCCTAGGGATGGAGCCAGCCTTCTACAGACTGAGACCTCTGAAACTGAGCCCCCAAATAAATGTTTCCTCCTCAAATTTGTTCTTGTTGGGTCTTTAGTCAGAGTAGTAAAAAAGCTGACTAAAACACTCTTCCTCTGTCCTCCTGCTGGTACTCAACATTGACCAAAATCAACAGGAAACCAACGGGAAAGGGGTCAAATGATGTTCTGGAAAGATCAGCACCCCCCCAAAAAAAAAAAACTAAAAGCAAGGAGTGTCCTTGCTTACACAGGTACAAAAAAATATTCATGTCCCTAATAGAAGGATGCATAAAGTCTAGGTGCTTTCTGAATGATTGTGGGGTGAAGTCAGTTTGATCGTACTGTCCCTAGAGTCCCCTGATCATGAGATCTCAGTCTGCAGCCACAGGTCTTCTACTTTACCTTGGAGGAAAACCAAGCCTTCAATTTTGTCAGGTATACATCTTTGTTAGTCTTTTTTAATTGGAAGAAAACAAATATTGGGTAAGACCTTGGGAAAGAGAGCATTAAGAGCTGCCCCAGTGAATCCCTCGAGTGCCACATATATCCCCCCCCCATCCCCGCTCCTCTGCATGTGGCAGGCAGCAGCCCAATCCACCATGGTAATCAGGATCAACTTCCTCAGGCCAGGGGAGCGATCCCTCTCCTGGTTGTTGGTGTAATGACATTAACGTACTCGGGAGATGCTTTCGCTTCTGCTATATTTTGGATCTCGAATGTTCCTCAAGGGCCCATGTGTTAAGATTTGGTTCCCAAAGTGACACTACAGGGAGATGGGGGAACTTTTGAAGGGCAGGGCCTTGGACAAAGTCCTTCATTACTGGGGACATGTCCCTAACGGGGACTTCAGGACTCTCATTCCTTCCGCTTTTGCTTCCAGGCCAGCAGGTGAACAGTTTTACTCGACCAAGCATTCCCACAATGATTAGTTGCCCTTCCACAGGCCCACGGCAAATGGGCCTCCATCCCCTGACCTTGGACTAGAACCTCCAGAACTGTGAGCCAAAACAAACTTTATCTTGTGTAAGTTAATTACCTCTGGTATTTTGTTAAAGATGTAAAGCTAACTAATACATCATAAAAACCATGTCTTTTCCCCTGGTAGAAAGATTCCTCCCTTACACATCAGGACCTCTCAGCTAAGAGAACTTAAGAGTTACCTCCTTTCAGAATGGCACAGTTTTGTTGATATAAATTGCCACATTTCTGAGTATAAACTTGTGAGATGAACATCCATTAACCCAGTCCATAGATGAGAAGAGTAGCTCAGAAGAGTAGATTCATTTTCCCAGAGTCACACCGCACTAACGTTTGAGCATTCTACTGAACACTATACATGGGCTCCTTCACTTGACCCCCAGCTGCTGCCTAAGCACATGGGCTGCAATTGCCTCAGTGGTGCTAGATGTGTGTGCCCAGTCCTCTGGAACATTAGGAGATATAATTAGCCCCTTCCATGCCCTTTTTCCTCTGCAGGCCCCAAGCACTGCAGAGCTGGTGGGAGCAAATTGTTCTCTTTGTATTTTGCAGAAGACCTGGTGGAGCAGGTTTTCCCATGTTGGTTTTGAGGCTCACCATATCACCCCGAAGAGTCACCTCTTACAGCCACTGTGGTCCTGATGAATGCATTCCAGGCCTCTGCTGGGAGGCAGAGACGGAGAACAGAAGGCACATCTCTGGAGGCAGTGTTAATGGGAGATGGAGCCACCTAACAAAGCGCTTCTTCCAATCCCAAAGCCTCCTTCTTGTGCCCTTTCAAATTAAAAGAGTCCTCTCTACTAATATATTAATTAAAATAAAATATTAATAGGTGACCTCCATTATTTATTGGCTGTTTTTGGTGAATAAAATATTGATATCCAAAGAGGAATCAATTTCAATGAAACTCCCCTCTCCGGGCAAGCTTGATTCGTGTCACATAATAAAGAGATAAGCTTATCAGTTACATCAGTTCAAAGACATCGACTGTAAATGTTGATTTTGAACCAATAAGAAGATTATAAGCAGTGTCATAAAATATCCTTTCAGGATGTAAATTATTCAAAGCCCTGCGTGGGCAGGCATGGCATCTCACGCCTGACTGATCCTGCTCTGTGCAACACGTTTCATTTATTAAAGCCAGAGAGGCCCTCTGTTGATAAAGTCCCCTAAATAAATGATAACCTTCATCTCCTTCTTCCAAATTATTTCCACGATTAGAATTTGATATGTTCTTGCTGGAGGTGTCCTGTCAAAAAGCCTGGCCCCTATAAGCCTTGGTATGTCTTCATTGGGAGGCTCAGCTCAGTGCGACAGTCAACCCCATTTCTCTGGAGCAGGGCGGCGGGTCTGAAGGTGTAGACAAGCTCCAAGGGACTGGCTGCAATGCTCAAGCTGCATGGGATAAATGTATTGAAAGGCCAGGTCCTGGAGTCCAGACCCGCTTGGCCATATGGTCGCAGCAGGACCTCGTGTGACTCAGCATGACATGGCAGGACCTACACAAGTCATCTATCTCTCTAAAGTTGAGATCCTCTTAGTAGGTAAGGAATAAGATGTGCACCTGCCTGCATTCCCAGAGTCTGGCCCACAGCAGCGTCTCAGTAATTATTTAACTAAATCACAAACCATGGGGTAGACCCGTGGGGTACTCACCTTCCCCATCTCCTCAAGGTTTCCTAGAACTTCACAAAGTCTCCGAGGAGGTACTGATTACCCCAAAGGGAACCAAGAGCAGATGCATCCAGGACTTTCTCTGGCCTTTATTCATTTAAGAGCTAGGGAAACTCTACCCACCTTTGAAGGCCCAAAGCTAATGCCATCTCCTCCTCGGAATATTCCATGGTTTCCTCACTAGAACTCCTTCATTCTTCCTCAAATGCTTATAGTGTGTCCCCCACGTGCCCAGCACTGTTCTGGGCTCTTTTCAAGTACAAACTGTAATCTTCATTACAACCCTGCAGGGCAAGTGCTGTTGCCACTGTCTGCCAGAAGAGGGAACTGGGCTCTGGGAGGTTATGTGTGTTAAATGCGTGGTAGGAACTAGATCTGAACCCCAGGTTCGGCCTGATTTCACGGCTCACTCTCTGTCCTTTCTGTTTCACTGACCACAGCCCAGGGCTTCCGAACTGGGCTTCACCTTTCCTGCCGAGCATGCCTGGGGTTCTGCTGGGAACAGGATTCACAGCTTGTCATGGACTCTGCAGATCCATCTGCCTGGCTTCCAGCCACAGTCACTCACAGCACCCCCAGTCTGCAGGTCCAGAATGGTGGTACTAACTCACATCCCTCCTCCATCCACCACCCTGCCCTTCAGTCTCTTCATCTATAAAGTGGGAAGTCAATAGTAGGAAGATCCAATGAGATCATGACTATAGAAAGTTTTGAACAAGCCTAGCACATGCCTGACAAATGTTAGCCACTGTAGTTATCATCCTAAAGGCTTCTGATGGCACCCTTTGGACCCCAAACCCATGCTTCCCCCACGTTGCCCTGAGCATCCTGCACCCTCACAGCACAAAGCTTGATGTACAACAAATGGTCAGTAAATCATGAAATTGCTGGTGATTTCTTTTGTTTTCTAAATCACCTGCTGATTCATCTTGGGAACAGCTGCATGGGACAAGGGAGCTGCACAAGCTCTGAAATGAGGCTGGGATTTAAGTCCTGCCTGTGGGAACTTCTAGTGAATGCTCCTAGTGAGTGGTTCAATCTTCCTGGAGCCTCTTCTTGCACATCTGTAACATGAGGATGGGCTTGATGCCAAACTGCCAGGTCACTGTAGTTGGAAAGAGATACTGCACCCACAAACACTATAAATTCTTATTTCCTTCTTCCCTTCCATCTTTTCCTTTCATTCGTCCTCTTTCCTCTCCGCTCCCTACCTACCAGCTTCTTCCCTCTGCATTCTTTGGTATAGATGCCACCAATACAGCACTAGGCTCAATCTTCTGCCCACCCTTGTGTTCAGGGCATCCGGCATTGATCAATTTCACTTGGTCTCTCATGGGGAATGGGGTAAGAAACGCTTCAAAAACAAGGACTATAGCCTACTTCATCTTGAGTGACAGTAGCTGCTTAGATATATCCAACAAACACCCAGGGAAGGAATTATTCTCATCCACGATAAAAGAGAACAGTTTGCAAAAAGAGTCCCCAAACCAAGCCCTAAAACTCTGCATTTTCCTCCACACCATCTAGATTACATCATGACAAGGATCCATTATATTAACACAACACTAGAAAGAAAAAATGGTAGCTTGTTGTGCAGGTGCTCAGGCCAAGCTGAATAATTGTCCAACAGAATTTTTTAAATGTTCCCATATATACAGCAAAATACACGCAAGCATGCCCAATAAAATAACCCAAAAACCAGTAACAGCACACAAAGAGATTGCAAATTTCCTTGCAATTTCCTCAAAAGGAACAGGTTCTCTGAATTACCTACCACCCAGAAGAGACTCCGCCTGATACATTTTTCTCACACAGCGATTCTGTCTTGTCAAGAGTTGACAATCAGACATGCAGAGCAAGTGCTACATATGAATTTTGCAGAAGTATCACTTTGGGAAAACAGAAACCAAAACAAATTGAGAAATAATATAAATAATTACTTTGAGCTTCAACTTTAACATGAAAAAGGAAGGCATACAAGCAGAAATGCTAATTAATATGACTGTTTAATTACAGAGGCCCAAATTAATACACCAGAATCATTCCAGATTTCCAGCAGGCAGCCTGTCTTCTCTGTGATCGCAGAGGTGTGGGTGCTGGGAAATGTTTAGGTTTCTTTGCCAGATGCCCAGCTGGAACGGCAACAGGAAAGGGGAAGGTGAGGCCCAGATGAAAAGACACTAGGTCCTCCTAGACCACAGGACTCTGCTGAACACAATGAGCCCTCATCAGCATCAGCAGGGGCAAACTCTCACCAAGACACCTTCTCTAATTAGGAAATCATTCTTCAAGCTACAGTGGCCTAACCACAATGTGCTAAGGACAAGATTACACCCAACACAGCCAAGGGTGGGATTTGCTGCGACAAGTCCTCTTCTCTCCCTCTCTGCCTCTCTCTGTCTCTGTATTTCTCTTTCCCTCCCACTTTCATTCTCTCTCCCAATTTGTTTTTGTTTCTGTTTTTTCCAAGTAATATTTCTAAAAGATTCATGTGTATCAAGCACTGGTTTTGCATGTGTGATTGCCAGCATTTGACAAGATAGAATTGCCATGAGAGAAAAATGTATCAGGCTCAGATACTTGATATTATCTAGAAAAAAGTGATCACCCCCTGCATATATCTGTAAAAACCAAGTCTTCAAGAGTCAGCGCAGCTGATTTTGCCAAAGCCATATAACTGGATCCAGAAGGGTCTGGATTCAAAGCTCAGGGTATCTGAGTTCAAAGTCTATGAACTTGCATTACAGTAAGTTTTCTCAAAACTAAAAACACTTCCTTCACCCCCACCTACAACTGCAGCATTCATCTGGTCATTGATTCAATCAGTAAAGTAAAGCTCTGAGCTACATTCTGAAAGTACAGAAACAAGTAAAATTTGACCCAGACCCCACTTTCAAGGAACAAGGGCAGAGGGAGAGAATGCCATAAGTAAAATGATTATGTAAATAAATACATTTGTGTAGCTTTTGATGAGGGCTACATAGGAAAAAGAAATAGAGTGAGGCAAACTTGCAAGAGGTTATTCGGGAAATCTCCCCTAAAGAAGGAAAAGTTAGTGTGTGACCCGAGAGATGAGTATGAATCTATAGTGCATAGAGAAAGTGGCATCTGCTACAGAGGTCGTTGCTACACTTGGTCTCTGTTGCCTTATGTGCGTCCACCCCTTGCCTACTTCAGCTGAGCCTGGCTACTGTTCCCACAGAAGTTCCTGCACTAATCTCAAGGACATTTTCAACATAATTAAGCCCTCAGACATTTAGGACACAGTTGAACACTCCCTTCTACTGAAATCTTCTCCTCTCTTTGGCTCCTGAGCCTGAGTTTGCCTGACTTTCCTTCTGCCTGTCTGGGTCCTCCTTGAAATCTGTTGTTTCTTCACTGTTCTCCTCCAACTTCTTCAAGGCTTGGGCTCAGACACTCCTCTCCCTTATCTTATTTTTATTCCTTGACCAATATCATGTAAGGCACAGCATTATTTACATTTTTTTCTATGGTGATTTTCTAAGTTATACCTTTAGTCCTGAACTTTCTTTTGGATTTCATATGTATGTTCCCAACCTGCCTAGCAGACAGCTGCTCTTGCATCTCTCAAAGGCACCCCAAATTCAACACGATCAAAACTGAGTTCATGAGGTGACCCCAACCTCATTCTGCACCATCTGTTCAGAAGCCCCAGGAATTTGTAAAAGTTATGTTGTTGTCAAAAGGAGATGTTAAAGATTCAATTATGAAATTATGAAATAAATAAAGGATTTTGAAATGCGGAGATTATTCCGGAACATCAGGATGGTCCTTAAAAGTAAGCACACAAAGGAAGATTTGATGACAGAAGAAAAGAAGGCCATGTGATAACAAAAACAGAGACTGGCATGATGCAGTCACAAGCTGAGGAATGCTAAAGACCAGTAGAAACTGGAAGTGGCAAGAAATTAATGTTTCTTCTGGGGCCTCAAGAAAGAACCAGTCCTATCAACACTTTGATTCTCAGCCTGTAAGACTCACTTCTGACTTCCAGCTACTAGAAGTAAAATAATAAACTGTTATTAAGTCATAAATTTGTGGTAATTTGTTACTGCAGCAATAGAAAATTAATATGTCCTACTAAGATACCTTGATAGTACAGATGCTACCAAGTCCTGTTTATTTTGTTATCCAGATAATTCCATTTTCTTTTCTACTTTTCTCCGTTTTCACAGAATCTTCCCTGTAGTAATGTTCCATCATCCTCAAAAAGGCAGGTACCACAGTCCCCAGCCTTCTACGGCTCCTAGGATAAACAGCAAAATCCTTGACAGGGCCCCCAAGAACTCGCTTGTCCTGGACTCTGTCCCCGTTATCTTGTCCCCTGGACACACACTGGCTTTCTTTCAGTTCTTGGAAGGAACTAGCTACCTATCCACCACAGGATCTTTCCATGGCCTTCTTCCTTGGGCTGGGATGCTTGTTAACTTCAGATCATGGCTTCCCTGTCACTTCCTCACCGTGGTCTTTCTGACAACCCAGGATGGGTTCATCCAGCACACAGAGTAACTGCTATTTTACATTAATTGTAGGATTTTTTTTGTTTATGTCTAACTCCCCAGACATCTAGTAAGAGAACATGGAGAGAACTGGTTTTGCCAATCACTCCAACCTCAGCAACTAACAAAAAGCCTTGCAAGGAGGAAATGCTCAACACCTACTGTGTGGATGACTCCTAAAGCCCAGGGAAGTGTCTTTGAGTGTGTATGTGGATGGGGTTGGTGCTCTTAGTGTCCAGCTTTATCCAAAACTTTCTAGACATTCTGTTTGGGGAATAAAATGAGAAAGACTTGATTGCACTCAGCAATGGCCAAGGAAACTCCAGAATTAGAGCCTCACCTTCCTCAGCACCTTCGAAGGGCAGGTGCTGGGTGGGGCTCTTGCTAATCTAGGATTCCTAAGCAAGAACATGTTGATTGCTTCTTCATCATTTGGTCTACCTACCCCTCTCCGTTTCTAGGCCTATAGAGTTTCCCTAGCCACTTTCTTAAATTAAAGCACTATTGTCTGTCGATAGACCAGGTCATTAAATAGCTCCTCTATGTTCAAGCGTTTATCTGAAGGGACTTCATAGGCCACTGGGGCTAGGGGTGGCTCTGAGTTAATGAGAGAAGTTCTTTTTTGTCCCTTTTATATCCTGGAATTTCACACTGGGATTTTTTTAATGAAATGCTTTTGGGACTAGAAAGAAAAGGAAAACATTTGTAAACTTTTTATTTGCACCACACTTTATAATTTTCAGAGTATTTATTGATCCTTCCATTTGTTTCTCATATGAGCTCTTCTGCCTAGAAGGAGATGATTAACTTCAAAG
>PVKS010006151.1:0-80283 GCA_004027875.1 Aplodontia rufa
ACAATTTACTATTGCTAGGCTATGGAAACAACCCCGGTGTCCCTCACAGGAAGAATGGATCCAAAAACTATGGTACATTTATACCATGGAATATTACACAGCAATTAGAAACAATGACATTGCAGCCTTCGAGGGTAAATGGATGGTTATGGAAGAGATCATGATGAGTAAAATCAGCTTAACCCAGAGATCTAAGGGTTGATTGTCTCCACTCATCTGTGGAGATAGGGACTAGACCCTGGACGATGAGAAAGTTGGTCTAGAAACATGAGTTAAATTCAGATAAGATGTAAGGCTTTACAATCTAATACTATTTTTAGAGTTATAGTGGGAAGGGGAAGGGAGGGATAAGGGAGGGTAATTGGGGGGGGCACTCCTGGGGATAGTTGCAATGTCCAGAATATATACTCATCTTATACACATTTTATATTGTTTTGTTGAAATCTTGTAAGGTTGCTCAAAAATAAAAAAAATTAAAAAAATAAAGAACGAAGTGTCAGAGCAACAAAAGCTATATGAAAAACTAAATAAAATTGATTTTCTCTGTCAAAAAAAAAGACATATTCACAATGTATGGTTTAGAGTGTAAAAAACTTGCACAAGTATATTATGAAAGCTATTTTATGACAATCTTTTAAAATATATTTATTAGTACATTACAAAAAAAAAAGAAACACTATTTGTTAATCTTTTCTTTCAACTATATGTGGATATGTTTTCAGGGTCTTGGAGAGTTAATGATGGTCATCTGGACTGTCCCTTCAATACAGAGAGTGATATTTGGACTCAATTCAGTGAATGGAAGTCAGAGATAACTTGATCAATGACCCAAATCTTTCTTCTCTGCTAAGAAACTTAGTTTAAACCTTACATACATGCTTATAAAATGAATACCCTAGCTCCAGGTACAAAATGGAGATAAAATGATATAGAGCAGAATATGAGGAAATGTTTACTTTTGTTTGCTTTTATCAGCAAGGAATCCCCAAATTCATGCTCTTTGTCTATATTGTTGGTCAGTGCTGGGTTATATGCACCCTACAATGTAATTCCCTGGCAAGAAGAGTGATACAAAAATCACAACCTGCTAAGACCAAATGTGCTTCTCCAGAGAAACTGGGGAAGAAGTGGACACATGAGAGCAAATTTGGAACCTGCCAACAGTGAAAAAAAGAATTGACTGTTTCTTAGGCTAGCAATATTTTCTTCTTTCAGAACATCAGATTTTTTTTTTACAAATAACTCTATTATAAAATGAATTAAAAATGTATAAATATTCATTGAGCACCTCCTATGGGCAGTATACAGAGAGCTAAGGATACAACAGTAAACAAAGTGAATTTCCTTTTCTTAGTTTAAATAAGTAAAGGAACATGTCAGTGGTATAAAAGATAAAACTCATAATGGTAAAAAGAGATGTGGTCAGTGTGTGGACGGGCTGCTTTCTGTGCATTGGTGCTGGGCTTCAACATGCAATGCATTGAGAGTGTTGCATCTGAAAGAGGAACTCATTTGCTGAAACCCTCCTCCTGAGGACACATGCGACCAAAATGGCTCCCAACACCCTACTCAGGGGTATCACCTTGAGGTTCTAAGGCTCCTTCGGACCTCCTGATGGGATAGGTTAAAGATACCTTCCCGCCTTCGTGAACAGCTCGTGGTCCCCATTGCTGCATATGGAACTGCTACCTGCATGGGCTTTCCGCCCCTTGCTGACCTTTCCTTTCATGGTCCCCATACTCTTTATAACCACACGCACGCACTTCCTCAATAAACGAGTTTCTGCTGTGACTGGTCTCCCTGACAAGTCTGATTGTCCTCCTTAGGGAGGGCTGGGAAAGGGCGGTCAGCCAACCCTTGCCTCTCTTGGTCACCTTGGTTGGGGCGTGCTTCTCTCCTTCTCCCCTGCGGGTCAGGGGGAACAGGAGAGGCTAAAAACCCCAACACATTGGCCATGTGTATATTAATGGAAGAACTACAGCGATGGAAACTGATCTGAATTCATACTTACCTAAATAATAAGAGATGCCCATGTTAACCCTATGACTGGTCCTCCATCACACTTCTTCTTAATCTCACTTCCTTTCCCAGTTTTTCTAACTTGTTCTACAGTTTTGAGGACTTTGCATAAACACTTAGACGTTGGAAAAGGTCTCCCATTTTAAAAATGAATGAAAACACAAAAACAGTGATGTGTGCATGTCTGTGTTGTCTGTATGCTGCACTACTCTAGAGGGAGCCAGGCGCAGACTGTGATAAACATAGTGTAATGGGAACCTCTGTACGCAGGTCTGTAACTACTGACTATGTCTGTCCTCATCCTCACTGAAAAATTCTTTAGTTCTTTCTTCATTTTCTGCTCCCATTTAAGCTAATGCCACTGCACTCTGCTATTCCTGCAAGATCAATAATGACATCTTCTTATGAAACCAAACCTAAAGATTCTTTTCCTTTTCAGATGTTGCTTGAGATTGTGATAGCATTGGACTCTTGACGTATTCTCTTTCCATTGCACTATTCCAAGTTCCTCTACCACCTTGATTCTTCCTTCTCCCTTATTATTGATATCCAACAATTCTATGTTGCTGTGTGTTTTTGTACAGCCTACTTTCTCTTCTCATCCAGAGACATACATTAAGGTAGATATGGATACTTAAAATCCTGTTTGTTGGGACTGGAGCAGTGGCTCGGTGGTTACGGTGCTTGCCCAGCATGAGCAAGTACACAGGTTCAAACCCCAGCACCCACGTGCACAACTAAGTGTCGGAGCAATGAAAGTCATGTGAAAAATCTAAATAAAAATTGATTCTCTGTCTCCCTCTCTCTCTCACACACAAAAAAATCCTGTTCATTGATATTTTTATTGGTACATAAAAAGTTACAGGCATTTTTTGGTTATTTTAATACATCTAAAATATATAGGCTTAATCTGATTTTGAAGTTGATATTTTTGAAATTGGGTAGATAGCTGATAGATTTGTATGCCTATTTAGATACATTTTACTCTAAACACTGATCTAGCACCTACTTCACACATATTAGGTGCTCAATAAATAATGGTTAGATAGATTAATGAATATATTTTGTAAGGAGAGAGTAGAGTAAATATAAAGTGGTAATAAACTCTAATTGTGAATATATACTTGTAAAGTGTCTATGAAATTTGACCCATTGATTTGTTTTCCACTCTAAAATATTAACTTAAGTGCATAGTATATGGAAGTAATCTGGTACTTGGGAAGCAAAAAAATGTACATTCAATATGATATACATTATTTATTCTGTTCAGATTTGCAGTCAAAAGCCAAATGCTTCTTGTGTTTTTTTGTGGCATAGCATTGGTCACAGTTATAAGAAGAAAAATATGAAATTAAATATGCAGGAGGATTTGATAATTTTGGCATATGGATATAAGATTCTAAGTCAATATAAGATAACTTAGATTATTTAGTTTATGATTTATGAATAAGAAAGATAACTCAAATTTTCTGAAATATCAAAAGAAATATGAAACTGAGGAAATTACATTGTTATGATTTTTGAGTATAAAGAAGAAGAAAAATGATTCAGACTTCCAAACTTCCAGCCAAGCTTCCCAAGGGTCAGACATTTTTATTAAAAGGGAAAAAAACCCCACACAATATAATAAATCCATTATTCTTTCATTTTGCAAAATGTCAAACTCCATGTGATCCTTTTAATTTCTATGGGTGTTCTAAACAGATCATATCTAGAGATGGAGCTAATATAGTGTGGCAAGTGTAGATCTGAATGTGCATAAAAGGCATCACAACTTCACACACACACACACACACACATTCACTCACTCACACATACTCCATAAACAGTATCATCACCATCACAGTATCAAAAAGCATTTAAGCTGATATATAATAAAATGAACATTTTCAGTTGAATTTCCCTGGACATATTTTTTTTTTTTTTTGCCCAATTTTGTCTTGTGACAGTGATTTTTGTGTGTGAAAGATATGGACATGATGATGAATCTGTACTAATTTTTCACCTCCTGGAGCTAAGGAAAGGTCACAAACAGTGCACAACTTATTTATCGAACAGCCACATTGATACGTTTTTCTGAATTTGTCTCTGGAACTAGGACAACATGATGGGAAAATTGGATAATTTCATCTGAAACGGGTAACTTCTCTTCATTTCCTTTCTGCCTGCTCAAAGCAAAAGTCATGTCTTTATGTTCATATCAATTTTTGAGACTAAACAATTATCAAATCATTGAATAGACTAATCCAACATATGCATATAAAAGTAGGGAGATTTTATTCCTCCTCCTTATACAACTAATGACAATGCCCAAAACATTTTTCTCTGCTCTGCTTATCAAAAACCGTATGGACTTCCTGGTTCATCAGTCCTGAAGTCTACTTCGAGTGGTCTAAAGGTGAAATGCCTGAATATTAAGCTCCTGTACACACTAATTACTTTCTGTTCTCCCCTTTCCTTGTCACCATGGTCCACAGTGGGGTTCTGAGATGGAGTACAGACTACATTCATCTGAGCTGTTAGCTGCTTCGAGTTACTGCATCCTTGTATGATCTGCCTGATCCCAGAGCCCTGGAGAAAATTTGTGTGTGCATACTGTAAGTGAACTTTAGATAAATAAATAAACATGTGAAACAGCTTCCAGATAATTGAAAGTGAACGAAGGAGGGAGCAAAAAGAAAACAATTTCTCCAGGGATAAACGGCTAAGGTGGCAGGTATGATTAAAATCCATATGATTTATGGGTAGGTGGATTACTAACATGACAACCCTCTTAGTATTTGTTTGTTTGGGTGCATTTGACAATAAAGTTTTGTTGTTGTTGTTGTGCTTGCTGTGAGTTCTGTTCAGGAGTTAACCACTCAGGAATTCCTAGTGCCTGACTGAGCAGTAATTTAGCAAGCTCTCTTGTGCTCTTTTCCTGTCAGCATTAACATGTCAATTCATTTTAATAGTCTGGGCATGCTCAGTGGGCATGCATTTTCTCAGTGGGTATCCCATGAGCCCACCCTGTGGTGCTGAAATGTGTTATAGCTTGTCTCAGACCTCGGAGACTTCAGTAGGTTTATTTTCATTATGGCCAAGTAGATTTGTTAAAACAAAGCCAAAATAATATATAAAATCAGGACCCTAACAAATGAAATAGGTTATGTATATTTGATTGGTAATTTAAGATCTTTCAAAGATTGGGTTGTAAAATCTTTACACAAAATTATTACACAGAAGAGCTTTAAAAAATGTGTGCTGTCATTGCTTGTAGTTTTTGAAAGTTAAATGATATTCTGTCACAATGGAGATTTTCTGTAATCATGATGAATAGTTGAAGTGGCTTTTATATTAAAGAGAATTTGCCTACCATCTTTCTCATTAAAGTGTTTTCAAATGGATTTTTATCTAATGTTCGTTCTTTCCATAAGTAAGTAGATGAATAAATGAAGAAATCAGTAAATAAGTAAATAAATAAATAAATAACATTCAAAGCAAACTACCAATTAGGAGTCTTTGTGGTTCATCAATCCATCCTTCAGTTGTCAAACTGGGTCTCAATTTACATCCAAATTTCAGATGTGTTACGAAATACCGTGTCAGACATAAACAAGGTGGAGTAAGCAAAGATAAAGGAGAAGAAACCTAAATTTCACACTCAAAAGAATATTTAGCTCAAGATCCCAGAAGAGTTGACAATTTATGCCACATACACATATTACAGCTTTAAAAGTAAGGCATTGAAGCTGTACTTTAAAATAGGTAAAACAAATGTGCTATTGACACATTTTGGATATCAGAATTTTTAAAATTGCTGAACAACTCTAATATCAAGAGTAAAGAAAAAGGTTGAAAATTATCAGGGTAGAGAATTACACTGGATTTTCTTTGAATACTCCATTTTATTTATTTATTTTTCTTTCATGTGTTTTTTCTTAACTTTGGGTGGTAAGCTTTATCTATTTGTTTATTTGGTGAGTAGGCTGTGTATAAGCTCATGGGGCTTTTCTGTATTAGAACTGGTGGAAACGGGCAGGCATTTATTTGCATATCATTCTGTGCTATTGTAAAATACAGGATAGTATTTAGCTTTTGCAGAGTAACATCCTATACCTCAAGTAGACATTTTTATGCCACTAAATATTATTTAGAATCACTTACAAGATTTTTTTTTCTACATTATCTGCATGTTGAGCATTCTAGAAATCTTTGGCACAAAACTTTAGAATGCTCTTCAGTGTCATAGTTTTTATTGTTCACCTCCTTTTGGTTTTATATATGAATATTTGCCATTTGCCCATTAGAAAGAATCGGGCATCTTCCTGAATTCCTGTGACTTAGGAAGCTAAAGCAGGAGGATCACAAATTTGATGTGAGCCTCAGCAACTTAGTGAGGTCTTAAGCCACTTAGCAAGACCCTGTCTCAAAATAAAAAATAAAAAGGACTGAGTATGTGACTCAGAGGTTAAGTGCTACTGAATTCCATACCTGATACCAAAACAACAACAACAAAAATGAACAAACAAAAAGAAGCAAAGCAAACAAAAACACTTCACATTGTTACTGATGTGAAATGTTTAAAGAGTGCTGACTTAATCCTGAATAACTGTGATAATATTTTCATTGATACCATCACACATAGTAAGTTACAACTGCAGTTCCTTTCAAAGTCTAAAAATATTCATGAACTCAGGATGTAGCTGGTCTCAAATGCTTATTCAAGACAGGCAAAATGTTTTTCGTACATCATTTCAAAAGGGCAAAATGGAAAGATAGAGGATAATAGGAAGGGATAAAGAGATTAAATGGGAATAAAGGCAGAGGTCAGGAAAGATGGAGTGACTCCACTTCCTGACATGATATCCTGTGGTTTTCCAGCACTTCGCCTCGTTTGGCCACCTTTGGAATCCTGCAGCCGCTCTTCCTCTCACTCTGCGTGCAGATCTCTAAGTGTGTGTCTATCTGCATGCATGCACGTTTACCTAAGGGGATTAGAGAAAAGATAAATGAAAGAGCCAAAAATATCATTCTTCTGAATCTGAAATTACACCTACCCTTATGATTTCTCTAACACTTACATACTGGGGAAAATCGAGTAGTATTTACTCTTTTTGCCACTGTGAAAAATGCCTTGCTCCTAAAATAGTGAATATACATTAATTCATGAAAAGTTTGTTCATGTAAAACGTAGTAGAATAAAAACCCTTTGTCTTTAAGGTGCTTTCAGACTGTCAGTGAGTGGTGCTCCACTTTTACAATCCATTCTCCTTATACACCTTATTACTATTATGAAAAAATAATTATTTTAATGAAATAAATTAGAGAATAAATGCTGTTTGTGTTCTCAGTATACAATGGCTTACCTGATAGCAATAAGTTCTCTGGCTTATGTTCTACTCAAATTATAGTACTTCTATGCTTTTTTCTAAATAAAACTTTTGTAGATAATCTATTGTTTACATAACCTATGATTAATAGTGTTAATTATTAAAATTTCAAATCTCTATTGTTCTGTCTTACATACACTGAAACCCAAATATAAACCATACAAACACATACATACACATACCCTTCCAGCTAATTTCTGTCTAATAAGGATTGTTTTCAGGGCATTTCAACGTAAGGTGTGGGGAATAAATAACATATTTTAATCATTTTTGTATTTTGAATAGGAATTCAACTTTAGAAAATAAAAATGAAGCCCATTAATATTCAATAGCCAAAATATACTACCAATCATTTGCTTTTTACAGAGGCAAAGGTGGACATAGTTAAATTATTATTTACTTTAAATATCTTTGTCAATTTCTTTTAATCTGTGGGGTTATGATTTCCTCTTCGCAGGGAATCTACTTTTCCAAGAATTACTTCAACTGGGAAAACTTTACAAAGGAATCATACGTGATTCATTTTCATAGTATTTACAACTAAAGCTCAAATCATAAACTAATGACAGGAGCATCTTTGCAGTTCTTTTAAATATGGTTGAAATATGAGTTTTCTTCTAAGGTACAAACATCATTAAGGGCTCAGGTGGTTAAAATCAACATGAAAAATACATGCTGCATTTTCTACTCTTAAATGCAATAATGTAATCAGATTTCAAGTCATCTTACCTACCTCACTTACAGCTTTATGGAGATTAATTAGTTTTTAGACCCTAGTCACATGATCTTTTCTGACTGTCATTTAGCTGGCTGACTAGACCTGTAAGCTTTCTCGTGCCCCAAAGGACAGATTAAATTTTACCATGGTTTGTCTTCTTTCTTTGGTTTAAAAATGAATTTTTAAAGTTATAGTTTAATTGCATTTTTATCAATTAGAAATTTTTTGCAATTATGTTGGGTGGAAAGGTAAATATTCAAATAAATAACAAGCGTGTAAAATGGGATGTTCCTCCAGTTTACTATGAAGACTTATTATAGTTTTTTTAAAAATTTATGGTATAGGTACTAGAAGCATTAAAATTGGTTTTGTACAATAAGCTTGTACCTGATACAGATTAGTTAGGTGCCCTTGGTAAGGAACACTGGTAATTGTTGTCCCAAGACAGGTTTCTAACATCAAAATGAATGTAGAATTCAAATAATTATGTAGAGATTTACTAAGTAACAAACAGAAAGAAAGGTATAATTTTCCTTAGTGGTACAATTCCTGTTAAAATGATAATAAAGTCTGCAAACATACAATAATAACAAAAAACAGGTATAAATGTGCTAATCCTTAATAATTTATTTCTTATGATAAAAAGCAATCATTTATTTCTGTGACTGAGAGTTCCTGACTGAGCTAAGGATTTAAACTGAAAAGGCACAGCTTGAGTTTTTACGTTAGTCTCTGGCTATAGATTCTCAATCCAGAGAAAAACAAAAGAAGAAAACATTGATAAACTACTTCAATATGCTCTACAATATGTGATTAAGGAAAGAAAAGAAACCTTGTCGGCTACAGTTGTTAAAACATTGATATTTCTAGCTGGGGTCCTAATTAAGGTGTAATGAGAGATTTGAAGTATAGTGAATTCCTTTCATTCACGTCACTAAACCAGTGAACCACAACTATACGTAGAGCTTCTGGGAGATGTAGGACCCTGGGAAATAGTGATCATGTGACTCACAAGCAGCTAGTTCAGAGCTGGAGCCACTGGGGCGTAGGCATAAGACAAACGTGGGACTGTCTGGCTGCTGTGTGACTGCAGATTTTCTTTTGTGGATACTTAACAATAAACTGTCACATCACTCAGGAGAGAGAACTCCATTCTGCAAACATGTGGAATTTCCTGGCTCTTGAACGAAGACGCCACAGGATTTTCACTGCTCAGGTGTTACTGGATGCAATGCTGATTCAGGGACTGAAATTGTCTATTTTCCTTGCCTGTGGAGTTGGATCATTGCCTTTGGCAGGAACCCCAGACTCCTGCAAATGATACAGACATCCCTCCATGCCTATGTGGAAAATAGAGCCAATGTGGTGGTGGGACTGCATATTAGTGTGACCTCTCTAGAAAGTAGTATGGAGGTTCCTCAAGAAACCAGGAACAGGACCACCACATGACCCAGCTATTCCACTGCTCAGTATTTATCTAAAAGTACTAAAATCAGCATATAATAGTGCTACAGTCACAGCAGTGTTTATTCCAGTGAAACTCACCATAGCCAAGTTATGGAACAAGGTCAGGTGCCCTTCAACAGATGAATGGATTAAGAAAATGTGGTTGGGGCTGGAGCGGTGGCTCAGCGGTTATGGCGCTTGCCTGGCATGTGCAAGTACGCGAGTTCAAACCCCAGCACCACGTACACAGCGAAGTCTCGGAGCAACAAAAGCCATGTGAAAAACTAAATAAAAATTGATTCTGTCTTTCTTTCACTGTCCCCTCTTTCTTTAAAAAAAATGTGGTTTATGTACAAAATGGAGTTTATTCAGCGATAAAGAGGAATGAAATTATGACATTTGTCAGCAGATGGATGGGAATGAGGAGCATCATGCTAAGTGAAATAAGCCACTCAGAAAGTCAAGGGTCAGATAGTCATTCTTAGATGCAGAAGCTGGACCAAAGCAAGAGTGGGGAGATCAGAAGATTTCATAAGGATAGAGCGAAAACCAGTGGGATGTAAGACGGCTGGGGAGGAAAGAGGGATGGGAAAAGGAAGGAAATGCAGAATGAATTTGACAAACTTACACTGTGTTCATATATAAATACACCACAGTGAATTCCACCTTTATAGATATTTATAAGGCATCAATTAAAAATAATCAGATAAATAAATAGAAGGAAGACCAGCAGACCAGAAGAAGGGGAAAGGAGGATGGAAGAGGAGAGGAAAAAGGTACAAGGAATTGAAATGAAGAAAATTAAATTTTATACATGTGTAAAATATCTAAATAAACCAAACTATTATGTATAAATGCAATGCACTAATAAAAGCATTTAAAAAGTAGAGCCAGCATAGGCGCCATGAAAAACAGATTCAACCAAGCTTATGTTGCATGAATTGAAGCATCCGTACTTGGCATGAAGCACTAGGGTTGAGAACCCCAGTAGAAGCTGTAGCCCATTCCCTTAACTAAGAATCACTGGCTTGTTCAAAATCTCTCTGATATAGTATTTTTGGCTCTTTTCCTTCCAACACAATGTTCTTCCACTGGTGTTTCCCACTTGTCTCTGCAAGGAGAAAGCAGTCATTTTATTCTGTGCCTCCTATAACAGTTTGGATGTGTCTCCCAATTTCACATATTGGAAGCTTGATTCCCAATGCAGCAAGGTAAGGTGAGGTGATTGAGTCATCAGGATGGAACCCTGTAAGTGGATTAACGTCTTTATTGTTATGCTATTTGTTGGCAGAAAGGTGGGTGATTAAAATAAGCCATCCCTTCAGTCTTTTCCTTTACCTGTGCTCACTTGCCTTTCAACACTGTCATGTTATTACACAGCCCAGATGTCCCTGTTGTGGCCTTGGACTTTCAGCCTCTGGAACCATGAGCTAAATAAACTATAAGTTACCGAGCCTATGATATTGTTATGACAACATTAACCAGACTAAGGCACCTGCTTTCAAGGATTATTTTAAGTAAATATTATACAGATAAAAGATGTGAGAGGAATTCAACACTGATCTTTGAGAATTTATATAAATAATTTTGATAAGCTTTATATTAATTTTCTTCATAATGACCTTTCTGGGTACATAAATTCCCGATTTGTAAATAACAAAACCCAAAGGCAAAAACAGAATAACAGCAATAATTGCAATCTGTACATTTGCTGGTCCTTGCTATTACTCTTAGGCAATGCGACATTTATGTTTGGAGTTCTTGGCCAAGAGGCATTAGTTTTGTATTCTATGGCATTTTGATCCTGGGCATAGATTTTGTGTATGCTTATCCTATGTTTTGTTAAAGATAAGAGAAAATACATTTCTGCCACTGCCAGGTAAGCATCACACATGTAATTGGCTATGTACAATGGTTTTACAACTTTAACATTATAACTGCATAATTAAGTTCTGTATTGGCACATGTAAGCTGACTCCTACTTCCACAAAAAAGATCTATTCCAGTAGGGTAGGATGCTTAGACTGTAAGCATCTTCCCTCCATAAACAGAAATTATCATAAATAAACAAATGTCTGAATATATCCATTTATATCACCAGTAGGCGATTCTCCAATCAAGGCATGTTGATCCTGGTTTCTTTTCCATTGAAAAAAAGGGATATGCCATTTTTATTCCAGCACAGAGCTGCCCAATATATTTTTGTAAGGCAAACTTCCATGTTGAGTGAATAAGGAGCATTGTTGCTTTTATAATGAGACTCCCCTCTTTGGCTGTCTGTGAAAGAGTTCTACCACACTGACTAAGACATAGTCCTGTTTAACCGCCAAGTGTCTGCTGAGCATGGCATGGTATTGGGAATGATTTTCTTATCCATCGTTACGTGACTGGCATGTGAATAATATTGCCCACCAGGTCATCATATCACATGAGCCATGACAACTCAGCTCAATCAAATGCAAGACCTATATTTCTCCCACAGAATGATCATTTTTACAAGGAAAATTGGGAAAATTTTTTCTGCACCCCTCCATCCCATTATATTGAAGATATTGGTTTCAGAGCTGTTTGGTTAAAGAAGCCAATGAGAGACTGGCGTGGTGGCTCAGTGGTTACAGTGCTTGCCTGGCAAGAGTGAGAATGTGGGTTCAAACTCCAGCACCAAATGTAGAATGAAGTGTCTGAGCAACAAAATCCACATGAAAAACTAAATAAAATTAATTTTCTGTTTTTCTCTCTCTCTTTAAAAAAAAAAAGAAGTCCAAGAAGCAGACTCAATTTATATTGTAAATTAGAAAGTTGATGTTTTCAAGTGTGTTTCTATTTCATATGTATTTCTGTCTGCCATAACCAAACTAAGGATCTAAACATTAATACTAGATCCAGTTCACTAATATTTATTGCTCCAAATCCAATCTATATTAGCATGTCAACCCTGTATCAAAGCAGAAGACAGCAGTATTTATGATTATTAGTACAATATTGAATCATCCTGAACCAATTACTGATCCAATTACTGTGTCATTATTATCTTCTGAATAGGGCTTGATTTGTCTGTGATAAATATGATGCAATTAAACTACCTTTTTACATAATAAAACACTGCAGGTGTTTATTCTTAAGAGTTCACAGATACCAACAACCAATAGATTTAATTAAAAAATCCTTGATAGAAGTGTGAATTTCATTAAATTCTTCTAACTTTAATGTACATTTAAAATGTATCTTATTGAAAGATAAAACTGTATAATCTGCTGTCCGGCTATTGTTTAGAAACTATACTAACTGTCAGACCAAACAAAAATTAAAATATTTGCTTAGTATGCTGATTAAAGATGTTATTTCTTTAAAGCATATAAACATTGAGTAAATCATAAAAAACTATTTTGGAGCACATTTCTATAAAAAGATTGATAATTATAAAAACTTCATGTATGCAACTTTAAAACAAGCTTTTGTCACTACTTATTTAAATAAGCTTCTATTTGAATTGCCCATGCTTGAAATAATCTAAGCATTATTAACTCTAAAATCATCATAAAAGACAAAATAGTAAAATAGAGAGCAGTGCTTAAAAGTAGTATTATTTTTAACATTAATGTTTCCAAAAGAAATTGCTTAGTTTTTGATGTCTATCTTCATTTCACCTTTTCAATCTCCAAGTTTAAAATCTACATTATAATGAAAAGATTAGAATGGAATGATAAATATCAGGATTATATTTTTTTTAGTTTGATAAAAATATCTTGAAGAGTTCAAAAATCTGATCTATCTATATTATTATGATGATGATTTTATTATTATTATCATACCTAGGACTTAACACAGGGGCACTTTACCACTGAGCCATAGTGCCAGTCCCTTTTATTTTTTATTTTGAGACATCTCACTGAGTTCCTTAGTGCCTCACTAAGTTGTTGAGCTGATCTCAAACTTGCAGTCCTCCTGTCTCAGCCTCCTGAGTCATTGAGATTACATATGTGCACCACTCTGCCCGATTCATTATTAAATTAAAAAGCAATAAAATTCACATTAAATTTAAAATTTTTTTGTAGAGATGAAAAATTTTGACACGTCAGTTTTCTAAGATTTTAACACAAATCAAACAAGAAATTTCATGATCTGATTAAACCATTCTATTAAAAACAATTTCAAAATAAAAATACCTTGACAGGTTCAATTTATTGCCAAAAAATCCTGATGTACTATTTCTACCTGCATTTCTATTAGTATTTCTGGGGAAATTAAACTTCATGTGAATATTATCCTATCATGGTAATTTTTTTTTTAAATCCAGTAACCAATGAAACAGAAGTTGGCCCTGAACCCTTACCATCAGTTTTTTTCCTATATGTGTTCTTATATAATGCCATTCAGTGTACATTATCTGCATCATGGCAATTGCCAAGTCCTTCAAAGTGGATGATAACTGAGCTTTTATTACACACCTTACTGTTGGTCTGTGGGTAATTAAAGAGGCAATTGTTTTTGCTTAAATTCTATAAATCTCCACCCTTCTCTTCTGCCTTGTCTCCTTCTCTCTTCCCCCTTCCTTCTCCTTTCTTTTCCCTTTCAAGAATAGTCTCAGATAGAAGAGAGAGAGAGGGATTTTTTTGTTGTTGTTGTCAGCATTTCAATAATTGTAGATGTATTCTTGTAGAAATCAATTGATAATTCTGAACACCTACCATCAATATACAATTTTCTTCATATTTTTCAAAGACAAGAATAAACTCAAATCCATTCCCAGCAGATTAACAAAAATGCACTCCGACTTTTCTCCAGATTGTATATAGTGGGGGTGGCTAGGAGAGGCTGTTGGATTTCACATAAAGGAGTATTAAAGATTAAAATGAACGTTTACGTTGGAACAGAGTAAAATTTACTCCTGTAACCACAGAAATTCAATACAAATTAAGAGAGTGTAAAAAATTGAAAATGGGCATGAGATTCCAGACAATATTTAATTTAAACTAAGTGTTAAAATAAAAGCAATAACACTGAGAATAAATTAATGAACTACAATTAATTATATTTACCATAAGTGGTTTGAGTTTGAAACACCTACCCTCTACACTGATAAAATAAAACCTTCATCCTGCTAAAGCTAGAATAAGTTAAATGAAGATGCTTTTAACAAGGTTATTACTTAAGCAATGACAGGTTTACAGATTTTAGCACCACTGGGTTTTCACAGGAGCTACAGCAAGTGCTAAAATAACACACACCTTCAGGTTCATTAAATTCTGCAGTGTGATGGGATAACTGATATTTTGCTATATTACTATAGTCCCTCAAAGAGCCATCTATAAATAAGATACTCTAATAACAACTGTTTGTGCAGATAAACAATGAAATAATTCTTCCAAGGTTTATCTGCAATGGAAAAAAATTGTGTATAAGCAATACCATTAGCATAGTTATGTCTTGTAATTTGGATTTCTTTGGGATCACATATGTATTTATTTATGTAAGACAGGTATATTCTGTAAAAGGTTTTGCTGTGAAGCTGTACTGGGAAGGAAACTTGTAAAAAGGTGATATATATTAAGAGGAAATAAACTGAATCTCACCCCCAAATATTTACTTTATTGTCTGATGTTTACTAGGATATTTATGGAGGCTGTTTTATTTAAAGAACTTATAAAATTCCAATAACAGCCAGAAATGGCAGCATCTCTGATAAATCCTTTACTGTAGTAGGCTGTGAGATGAGCCCAAAGCATAAATAGTCGGTTTCTAATAAATCAATGGAGTCTGGCCTTTGGAGACCTAGAAGACATATGGACAGTAATAGAGCATCTCAGGTTGTCTCCTGAGTGATTCCATCTGGATGGAGTCTTGGTGTTATTCACAGCCTACTTCTCCCCTAAAACACCTTCAATCTTATCCACAGCCTCCATCTCAAATGTCAGACCACCTGGGATCTGCAGCTGTCAGGCTGAAAGGGGAGCTGCCTGGGACTGTCCTGGCCTGCTCATCAAGGAGATACTGTCACCAGCCAGCAGGCATTGCTAGGTGCATAGGGGTGACAGAGCTCCAGTAAGTCAGGGATGCAGCCAGCTCTGGATTGGAGAGATGAAGGAAAAATAAAGAACTTAGAACTGTGAATATCTTCTCAATAGGGCGGGATCTGGTATGTTACTCTTTCCAGGACATTTACATCTTTCTTATCAATATGTGTGCAGAGATCAATATATTTTAATTATGAATAAATAAAGTATAATACTCCTTGTACAAGTGTATTTCTACCTACTTTGTATTATTGTCACGTTTTCTGATGTATATTCTCATACATTGGTATCATATTTTCTCTCGTTAAACAAATTTAGTTTGATCAGTACCTGCCTTCTGAGAGACATATTTCTTGATCATACAATTGGGCTTGTTAGTTTCTTTTCTCTGCTACCTTGCTCATCCAGTTTGTGCTGGTATTTGTGGCTCTTACAGTCTGGGAGCTAGCAGTTCCCTATGTTGACAGTCATTTTATCCTGAGAAGTGAATAATAAGAATCAAGAACATTTAATACTTATCATTCCCAGCTTCATTTTACCACCTCCCTTAAAGAAATTAACAAACACAAAATTCCTACTGCAGCTTAAATGAATTACACCCTTCTTAGGTACTGAATTGTGCTTCTGTGATTGCGAATATTTCCCCTAGAGTACTTAGGATCACTTAACCCCCTTAAAAATAGTCTTGGTTGATCACATTTACAAATGATGGTTACTACAAGAGGGAAAATGCCATCTCTAGTTTGTATTTGTTTATATTTCTGATTTTTGAGCAATAGTTCATGGTACTCTAAAACATTTAACAGATAAATGTATGATTTTGTATTTTTCCATTTTCTTATGTAGAAGTTGTCTTTGTGGATAACTAAAATTCATTGTGAGGTTTTCGTCTTAAAATTTTCTTTCCCTAAATTTTCTTGCTTATATACACCTGTTATAATCTTTTTATTCCATGTAAGTTTTTTTCCTAGTCTGCTCAGTTATTTTATTTTGCTTCTTTTTAAATGTATAGACCTAACTGGTTTTTAAGATAAGCTCTGATAGTTAATTAAGTTACTCATTGGATGGTTGTCTGGTTTTATGACAAACACATTATAACTTTTTCAGGGAGACAGAACTATAATAGTTAAAATCAGAGTCTGAAATTTGAAACCCTTTCAAATGCAGTTCTGCAAAGTGGGATCAGTGTGATCCTGGGCAGCATGGCTCAGGTTCTCCACAGTGAGGACATGGTAAGCAGAAGAATTCATCCTTACAAATCTACGAAGCACACAGAGCCATGCCTAACAGATAGTTCAGTGCACCCATTGAATGTATGCTCTGCAACCATGGTTTACTCTGTAAGTTAAGTATTATCATCTCCACTTTATAGAAATAAAGCCATGGAAGAGTTAAGTAATTTGCCTTGTGTCACATTAATAGTGAGATGGGGATTTGAATCAAGATTAATTTCATTTGAATGTCTTTTTTTTTCCTGCCACTTCCTCAGGCAGATACAATCTTGATGCCTCTTTTATATTTTATAGTCCTTATATAATTGGACAGGAAAGATTACTGGCTGACACTTTAAAACAGTTCCAGAATCTGACTACATGTCCCCACCTCCACTATTGCCACTCTGGTGGTAGCCTATATCATCTACTGTCTGGAATTCTCTTCACCCACCTTTTCTTTTTCTTTCTTTCTTTCTTTTTTTTTTTTTTTTTTTTGTTGTTACTAGGAATTGAACTCAAGGACACTTTGCCATGGAGTTATAGCCCCAGCCCTTTTAATTTTTTTTATTTTGAGACAAGGTCTTTCCAAGTTGCTTAAGGCCTCTCTAATTTGCTGAGGCTGGCCTTGAACTTGCATTCCTCCTGCTTCAGCCTCCAAATTGCTGGGATTACAGGCATGCACTACTGCTCCTGGCTTGACTAGAATTCTCTATTGGCCTCCTAGCATGTCACTGTTCTTTGATTCCTGCCCTCTATACTGTGTTTTCTACGTATAGCTCAAATGGTCTTTGGAAGGTGTAAAAGTTAACACATTGTTTTGTTCTACTGAAAATCCCACACTGAAACTCCATTTCCCTGAGACTAAGAACTATGGCTTTGCTACAACCAACCATGACTAATATCAGAGGTCAGCAAACTATGGCTTACATGCCCAAGAGCTAAGGATGGTAGTTGTGGTTTACTGGTTTAGTGACATGAATAAAAAGAATCCACTACACTACCATTACATTTTTAAATGGTTGAAACGACTTTTAAAGTATTGTATGTGAAAATTACATGACATTGGACTTTCAGCGTGCATAAATAAAGTAGGCGGGAACAAAGACACTCATATTCATTTGTATTGCTTATGGCGATTTTCATACTCTAGGTCAAATTGAGGGGATATGGAAAGGAACGTGTGGACACAAAGCATTTAGTAGTTGCTGTTGTTTTCTTTAGAGAAAAGTGTAAGAAAGTTTGACCTGAAGTAGTCGGCCTCTGTCATCTGTGAGACCTCCTCTAATGCTGCCCTCTTCCTTACTCTGCTGCAGGGGTGCTGGCATCCCTCCTCCAGACCTCTGCAGCAGCTGCCTCCTCCTGGAATGCCCTCCAGATCTCCACCTGGCTCATTGCCCTGACCTCTTTCAGGTGACCCACAATGAACATGTGATTTACTGCTATAATGTACACCCTACTCTTTGTGGTCTCCTTTCCCCTTAACTTATTCTACTTTATATCATGTTTTTCATAGCTCTAACAACCTTCTAACAGACCACATAATTTATTGAGTGATTATGTTCAATCATGATGTTCTGGCTTCGGTAGCTGTGAAGCAGATTCACTGTGCACTGGTCACTACTTCAGTCCACTGCATCTTGAGCTGAAATTTATACTACTTGTATGAATCCTGTGAAACGAAATGCACAGGCCGGTTGAACGGAGGAAATTTAATACTCTAGGCAGAAAGAGATAGTAGATGCTTAGAATTTGCACTCTTTCAGCTCAGGGAAGTTGCATCAGGGAGACAGAATCTCATCTGCATGTTCCCAGCACCATACATAGCTGCGGGACCCTAAAAGCATCCCACCCTGGGCTTTTTTATATCTCTGGTATTACAGGATCACTAAGCTAAAGCAGTATAGGGAATGATGGAGAGGAACAAAGACATTGTTTGTAGGAAGAGAAACAGGCTGTCTGGCTAGTTCCTTCTTACCTCAGGATGTGTTCCCAGCACATTTATGGTGCCAGCGAGAAAACAGGAAGCGCTACGTTGGTCCAAGGTCATCACACAACTGTCCTTCGCTTGTTGGAATATAAACTCCATGAACTTTTGTGCTTGTGTTGTTCATTAATATATATCAAATGTCAAGAAATATACTGTTATGGTTTAGATATGAGATGTCCGCCAAAAGTTCATGTGTAAAGATGATGGAAGAATGTTCACAGGTGAGATGACTAGATCATGATTTGGTTCATATGATTGGTGTATTAATCCATCCATATTGATTAAGTGGGTGGTAAGGACAGGCACGTAGATTGTGTCTGGAAGAAGTAGGAAAATGGAAGTGCAGCTTTTAGATTTATATTTTGTCTTTCATTGCTGCTGAGCGGAACTCTCCTTCTGCTTTCTGATTGCCAGGATGTGAACATTTTTGTCCATCATGCTCTTTTGCCATGATATTCTTTCTGCCTCACTTCAAGCCCAAGGAAACGGAGCTGGCCACTGATGGACTGAGACCAAACAAACTGTGAGCCAAAACAAACTATTCTTCCTTTACGTTGTCGGGTCTTGTGGTCATGACGACACAAAGATGTCTAAAATACATGCCCCAAAAGCACTTGCATTCAATACAAACTTTTTCATTGTTGAATGTAATTTCATATCAGTTTTAACTAAGCAGAGTATTTTAATATTTGACCTCTAGTAGCTCACTAGAGCTGTTATTTTGGTTTAACATTTATCATAGGTCATAACACACAAAATATGCAGTGACTAAGTTAATTGATTATAATATTATTAAACTCCATTCTTACTTCACCAAGAAGAAACCCATCTTTCCACTGCCTTACATAAAAAAGAGAATAACTCAACATTATTATATATGTCAATATGCTTGTCAACTAATGCTTTTTGTAGATTTTAGTGTGTGTGCAGTTGCTTTAATGTATTTTATAGGGAAAATGAGAATTGAATATTTAAATACTAAAATGTCTTTATGAGGATATTATTGTTTTTCTTTTTGTTGTTGAGGATATTATTAATAACAAATAATTTGCATATTTATTTTAAGAATTGTTGTATTTAACATAAAAAGAAAGCAAATCCTGATTTATAATTACTAAATATTGTACAATTGATATTAAATGAAACTTTAAAATGCACTTTTGGAGACAAATAGTTTTTCAGGATAATAGAGGTCCTTTATTGCTTCTATAAAGAAATATTTTAAATTGAAGTTTGCCTAATTGATATTCTTTAAAAAATAATGTAATATGTAATATATTTGAATGAAGAATCTTAATTTTTTCCTACGAATTTAATTCATTTTGTCTAATTTTCATTAAATGCTGTCATGTGAGGTTCAAAATGAGCAGAAAATTCACATGTACCTATGTTAAAAATGTGTGAAAACTGTGTAAAGAAATACATTTCAGGGGCTGGAGTGGTGGTTCAGTGGTTATGGCGCTTGCCTTGTATGCTGGCGTTTGAGGGTTCAAACCCCAGCACCATGTACACAGAGAAGTCTCAGAGCAAGGAAGGCCACATAAAAAACTATTAAAGTTGCTTCTCTCTTTCTAGAGCTTGAACAATTTCTTCCATTGAGGAATCCTAGACAGAAATCATGAATTATTACTATTAACTATTTTTAAAGGTAGAAAGGACAGTGAAAGTGACAAAGAGAGAATCAATTTTACTTATTTTTCATGTGGCTTTCCTTGTTTTGACACTTCATTGTGTACATGATGCTGGGGTTCGAACCCTCATCCTAGCACATGCCAGGCAAACACTATAACTGCAGAGCCACTGCTTCAGCCCCAGAAATCACAAATAATAATAATGTAATTATTTCTAAAATGTTAAGAACACCAATAAATAACTGGCATATTAACAAGTGAAAAAATTGCTTTAACCCCATGGCTCCCCATGTATAATAGACTGAGACATGATACTCAAAATGGCAAATTTGAGGAACTTTAACATCCCCAAATACTATTTAAATCATTTCATTAGACTTTATTTTTTACCATCTTAGCTAATTTTATTTTGTACTTTTCATTGTAAAATTATTCTCCTACATTGGAATAAATCAAAATAATGTAGATATAATTTAATATAATAAAGGACATTTCCTATTACATTTGATCTTATAAATATTTACTCCTTATTTGTGGGTTGGTAATAATGCAATCTTGCTGCCATTCAAATGGTCCATCTTGAGTGATCAAATGACTTGCATACAATTGACTGGTACTTTGCACCCAGGTATGATAGAAATGGGATACAGGGTAAGCAGAGTGAGGCACTGATTAAACTTGCAGGAATAGGAACTTTGAAGAATGGGCCAGAAAACTGAGCACTGTAGTTATTGTGCAGCTAATTTCAGACATTAGTTATGATTTGAGTTGACAAGGTATGTTGTCCTAGATCATTGATTTTCCAGTTAATGCTAAAAATCTTTGGTCTGGAGTTCATTTCAATTTATGGACAGGTTTCTGCCAGTCCCTTAACTCTGAAGAAGTTAAACATTCCCCCAATTTGGAAAATGATTCACTTACAATTTAAATAATCTAAAAGCAGGTTGTAAGACAATGGATACTAAAAAGTAGATCTTATCACAATAAGTAAAAGAAAAGAGAGCAGAAAAACATTGGTCTCAATCAATAGTCTAAGATATTTTTATACGGATAAAACTGAAAAGGCCAGACCCTATGACTGTGAGAGAAAATAAAATACTAAGCATATTATTCATACTCTCTTCCAGCTGTACAACTTTATAGATAGCCATTCTTCACCAAGCACATTAAAACCCCTGAAACTGGCCCTGGTTTGGAGAAACTGAGTCACAGATTAGCAACAGGATATGCAAGATGTGGGAGTGAGAGATTGATGAAGGAAGGCACACTGTGGAATTTTATCCTCAAACTTTATAGAAAGAAGACAGTTACAATTTCAAAAATCTCAGGGAATTTACAACATTGACAAGGGAAAGAAGTCAGAAAGCAACCCAGTGCTGTGCTTGCCATGAATTACAGAGACATTGAATGGCAGATAGGAGCCTCGGGTGCTTGGAGAGGGATGATTGTGTAAGTAATAAGAAAGGTATCCATAGTCACTTCTCTATTATCCAGAAACTGCCACCAATTGTCCGAGAGTATAAAATTCTACCATTTCGTATCTTCTTCTGAAAGAATAGCTACTTAAAAAATTTTTTTAAATGTTCCATGCAGTTTCTAATGAGTTTTAGGGAATTTTTCTTGGTAGCAGAGTTCTATTAAAATTAATCGAAGCACTGAAAGACAAGTACTGCATAATTTCATTCATATGTGGAATATAAAAAAAAGTTGATCTTGTAGAAGTTCAGATTAGAATGGTGATGATATCAGAGCCTGGGGAAGGCAGAGGGGAAAAGGGTGGGAAAAGACAGATCAATGGGTAAAGGTTAGAGTTAAATAGGAGCAAAGTAAGGTGTATATTGCATAATAGGGAGAATATAAATAAAATCATGTACCATTTATTGTTAAAAGCTACAAGAAAAGATTCTGAATGCTTTCACCATAAGGAAAGTATGTGTTTGAGGGGATAGACATGTTTAACCTGATTTGAACTTTATAGAACCTACACATATATTAAAACATCACACAGGGGCTGGAGCGGTAGCTCTGTGATTATGGCGCTTGCCCAGCATGCGTGAGTATGTGAGTTCAAACCCCAGCCCCATGTACACAATGTAATCTTGGAGTAACAAAAGCCACATGAAAAACTAAATAAAAATTTTCTCTCTCTCTCTCTCTCTCTCTCTCACTGTCCCTCTCTCTTAAAAAAATCACACAGTAATCTATCAATACGAACAATTTTTATGTATAATGAAATGAAAATTTTTTCAAAATTAAAATACTCTTTACTTTTATCAAAAGTCCTCTTTGGGTATAGATGTATTAATGGTTGATCCTCAGGAGAAGCTGTTTTTACGTAATATGTGATTTATTTTGGCTTTAGAGTATGTGTTTGACTTGAAGAGATTGAAATTGGTTTCTTCTTTTTCCTTTTAGTCATGTTTGTACCTATTTATCCCCTGAAAGCCGTATGCATAGTAATTTCTAGAAAATGAAATTCTTTATGCCAACACTTGCTTTTGGACAAAGATTTCCTTGTAATGTAAGTGTGCTTAATTTACAATGTATTCTCACTGTATTTGTGGTCGAGGTGAACCTCTAGAAAAAGTTAAAACCATCAATATTTACAAATTATCGGTAAGACTTAGGTGAGAATATAAGACCTATGGGTTAACTTTCTGACTTTACAAAACCATTACATTAGCTTGAATCATTTGAATACTTTATTTAAAAAACTATGATATGATTATTCCCCCATTCCATTTATTTTACTTTGAAATAACAATGCATGACTAAAGTAAAAAATGTTGTGCCTACTCAGAGCCAAACCACCTTCAGAATGGTAGCATCTACCAGGTCATGGATCTGCATGAAAGATACCACGTATCTGGACTCATAGAAACTTCTGGACATTTGGATATGATTATCATGTTGGAATATCTGAAAACATCATTCCCTTTACATAGAGCTTCGATATTTTGCAAAGGTGCCAGCTTTACTTTGATATTTTGCAAAGGTGACCGAAAATATTATCGACATAATATAACATGAAAGATCTGTTTTGGTTTTGGTATGTTCTAGAGTTCACTGACCTGACATGGAAGTGACGTCAGTTTCTGGATATAAGGGTACTCAACACCACATATGCTAGCACGATGAACTTCTAATTCAACTCTGGTCGTCTGACTCACTGTCAACCCATGACTGAAGGAAACACAATGATTTGCAAAATATCATTTTGAAGCCATAGAAATTCATGCCATACCTGTTCTCAAAAAGAGTTTCCTATTTTTACAGTTTTCCATATAGCACCTTCCATGGATACTAAATTTGTTGATTATTAAAAAGAAAAAGGAAGAATCGTACAAACGACAGGGAAATAAGGTACCTACAACACCCCCTGTTGAAAGCTGCATTTCTTATTCCACTTGAATGAATTTATATTGGATAAATCTAGTATGAAGTGAAAACCCTATTTCCAGCTGAGACTTAAAGATGTTTTACTAAAACATGCTTAAGCAAATGCATTTTGATGCCTCACAAGGAGGATACACACAGAGCTATCTTTGTAGAAGTTCAATAAAGTTTGTATCGGCAGCTGAAGAAAGATGTTCTCTATCTGATTCGCACTCATAGATTTGCATCAAATGAATTTAAAAATCCTGGTCTGCACGGCAGAAACTGTTAAATCTGACTTTCGGATGACATCTAACAAGGAAAAGTAACGATTCCTTTCCTGTTCAGTGGTTATTCATACTGCTGGAACTCTGCATACTCTCCCATATACCCTGTACTTTTAAAACAGGTTGCTTTACCATGAATGTCTGAGACAGCTGAATTGCACCTTCAACTGGCGTCACTCCACCTCATAGGATCCTGAAAGCTTCCGAATGCACCTCAAGCCCAGGCAATGGCAAAGAGGGAAAGGAATTGAAGAAGCAAAAATAAATATTAAAGTACATAAGAATTAAATATTACCTATTTAAATAGCAATTATGCAGTTGAAAACAAGATCATCACACCTGTACAAGAAAAGGCATGCGAGCTCAAAACATCTGCTTGGATCCACCTGCCAGGCACCTGTTTTGCTGTTTCAATGCCATTTGATTGCTGGAGATGTAGAGGCTCTTGTGAGGTAATGAGTGATTTTACATTATGCATGATTGAAAACAGGTGTTCTAATGCTGTACAATTCTATGCATGAATAATTCAGTTTGTTTAGAGCAAGATCTTTAAAAGAAGTACTGCATGGGCTTTATTATTTCTATAAACATGAAGGTTATTTTTTCTTTAAAAATATACGATTGTTCCTTTTCAGCCAGCTTGTTTATGGCAATTTTTGTGTAATTTTATGGATGAGGAATAATATCTTGAAAGGTAAAATTGATCATACTTACAACATGTAAAAAGTAAAATTGAAAGGTCTGTTAGCAAGAGGAAAAGCGGTATTAAAATTCAATGTTCTAAGTGAGAATGCCTGATTATTTCCTTCCTGCTTTGCCTGCTTTCTGATGGTAACAAAACATTCGTCTGAGAGCTATAATTAGGGAGGGGTGAACTATTTGGGAAAATAGAGAAATTGTTTTGTATCTCAGCCCAAACACCAGGCAGAGCTCAGACTTCCTTAAAAATATAACTGTAGTCTGCCACCCTTCTCTTCTACTTAGACACTGGGAAGGCACACCCTCCTGTAGTCCACTGTAGGGCATCCCTGACAGAGACAACCCCTTTTGCTCCAGTTCCCACTTACAGCCTTCTCTATTATACCTTTCTGGGGTCATAAGTGTTATTATCAGAATGTTCTGTTTCAAAGAACAAGTGAAAGTCCCAAACTCCCCATGTTAGATTGTCAAAGGCAAGAGACGTGTTCTCTTAGAGACCAGAAGACTGGTGTCTTGAACCATTATGATTAAATATTAAAAATCTCAGGAGGTATAAACGATAGAAAACCTATTAATTTAATTAATGCCATTTAGTTAGTAGAAATACAAAGGACAAAGAAGTATAGTCATTATCACACTGCTGTTACTAATCTCCATTTGTTGCTGTTTTATATAGTATAAACCTTGGTCTGAGATACTGACACATAATTATCCTTACCTAAAATACACCAATTCAGCAAGCCATCAGCTCTGAACCCTGAGGTTTGGCTACTTTCCCTCATTTTAAGAGTTGTGGATTGCTTCACAGGGGACTAATAGAAAACCTTTCCATTTAGGAGTAACTTGTAACCTGTCCTTCATGTGGGGAGCAACGTGGGAAAAGTTACAACGAATAGTACAAGATTTGGTGTGAAGAACACTTTCATTTTTACTGACGCAGTGAATGGACCTTACTCCTTCCCGGGGATAAGTTTGGAGAACAAACTACAAGACTTCACCACATGTAAGCATCACTGTCATGAAGCAGAGACTCAGTGGTAGGAAGGGTTGAGGATCCAGACTAAGGTATGTGAGGAACCAGAGACAGAAATATTAAGTTTGGCAATTTTGACCTATCAAAAATAAATATCCTGTTTCTCTGAAAGTTAAGATAGCAAAGATGACTTTATTAATCTGATAAATATTAATATCAAATACCTTTTTTACTGCACATTTCAATGCTGATGGACACCTACACTATTAATTGAATACTAAGTAATTGTAAAGTTTTCACAATGAAAGTCTATTGAGTATTGGATATTTCAAATGGTTCAATCTATATCTGCTAAGGGATCCTCAGTTTGAGGCTTCACATGTACTTGAATACAATAAACCATATGCTTTCAATATGTTAGCTATACAACCAGTATGAAAAACAGTGCTATCTCAGATAATTCAATGCAGTAACAAAGTGTAGCATGTGTTCAGTAACTCCCAGAGAGACAGGACCTTGCCACCATGATAGAAGTTAGCAGGTAGTCTTCTCATCAATCAGTGCTATTCTTTAAAAAAAATGCAAAAGGACAATTTAGTTGTATAAATTTATGGGGTACAAAGTGATGTTAAAATTTTAAAATACAATATGAAATAATAAAATCAAGCTATCTAAAATATTCATCACCTCAAATACTTAACATTTTGGGGGATAAGAGTATCTGAAATTTCTCTCAGCAATTTTAAAATGTACTCAACTCTGTTTTTTAAACTATATTCACCCTGCTGTGCAATAGAATTGAAAAAAATTTTAAAAAGATCTCTCTTGGTCTAACTGAGATTTTTTAATTTTTGATGACCATGTCTTATCTCTGTGACTACCATTATACACTCTGCATTTATGAGTCTAATTATTTTTGAATTTCAACTCTAAGTGAAAACATGTAACTTGTCTTTCTGTCCCTGACATTTCTTTTTAAGACAGGACACTGTGAAAGAGAGACAGAAAGACAGAGAGATGGAGAAAATCAATTTTTAATTAGTTTTTCCCATGGCTTTTGTTGCTCTGACACTTGGTTGTATACATGGGTGCTGGGGTTTGAACCCGTGTACTCACTCATGCTGGGCAAGTGCCGTAACTGCTGAGCCACCGCTCCAGCCCCATGACCCTGACTTATTTTTTTTTTTTAACATAATGATATCCAATTCTAACCACACTGTTGCAAATGACATTTTCCTTTTTTAAAGGACTGCATAGCATTCCTTTGTTTTTATATCCTACACTTTATTTATTATTTCATCAGCTGATGGACACTTACATTGATTGCCTAACTTTTTTGTGATTTGTGCTGCAGTGAACTTGGAAGAGCAGACATGTCTTTGTTAAATTGACTTCGTGTCTTTGGGCAAGTATTCAGAAACGAGATTGCTAGATCACATAGCTCACATGGCCGTTCTTAGTTGTTGGTGGTGTTGTTTTCCTTGTTTGGTTAGGAGACCTATATCTAGTTTTCAACAATAGCTGTACTTTTCCTTCAACAGTGTGAAAGGGTTTCCTTTTATGCACATCATTACCAACACTTGTTGTCTTCCATTTTTTGGATAAGAACTATTCTGATACGCACGATTTCATTATGGGTTTGATTTTGCACTTAGGTGATGACTAGAGATGTGAGCATGTTTTTGTGTCCGTTGGACTGTGTGTCTTCTTTTAACAAATGTCTATTCATGTCCCTTGCCCATTTTTTTTTGAGAGAGAGAGAGAGAGAATTAACTTTATTCAGTTTCTCATGTGGCTTTCATTGCTCTGACCGTTCGTTGTGTGCGTGGTGCTGGGGTTCAAAACGGGGTCCTCGCACATAGCAGGCAAGCATCATAACCGCTGAGCCATGGCTCCAGACCACTCTTGCCCATTTTTAATTAGCTTTTACTTTCTTGCTATCAAAGTGCTTGGCTTCTTTAAATATCTTTGATATTATACCATTATTGAATGTATGATTTGCAAATGTTTTCTCTCAATCCATAGTTTGTTTCTGCACAGAGTGAATTTTTTTTCCCATGTCGTTCAGAAACTTGTAAAATGAGGAACTCCCCTTTATTTTGTTTTCATTGCCTGTCCCTTTGGGTTCAAGTACAAAATGTTGTTGTTTAGAATGATGACATGTAGGTTTTGCCGTGGCTATTCTTTTTTTAAAAATTAAGGAGTTGAGTTATTCCATAATCATAAATGCATATAAAATAACAATATGATATGCAATTTCTTGGAATAGCTTAGTAAGGAGAGGTGCTAGTTCCTTCTCATGTGATAAAACTCAGTGGGAATACATCAGGTTCTGGGCTTTTCTTCTTTGGAAAGTTTTTAATTGCTATATGGATTTCATTGGGCTGTTATTGGGCTGTTTAGGATTTCAATATTGTCCTTTGTCAATTTGGGGATGTTGAATATATCTAGAAATTTGTCCATGTCTTCCAGATTATCTAATTTAGAGGAATAGTTTTTCAAAATATTTTCTTATAATCTGTTGGATTTCCACTGGGTCACTGGTGATCGCTCTCTTTTCTTTAGGGATTTTGTTGATTTGCTTCATTTCCTTCCTTCTTTTGTTGAGATTGCCTATGGGTCTGTCACTTTTATTTATTTTTTTGAGGAATCTTTCTGCACCTTTTGGATATAGGTTTCAGGACTTGGTTCTGGAACCTGGTGGGGTTGGGGGACAACCTGGTCGGTTGTTCAAACTAAGTGGTGGTGGCAGTGCTTAGCTGGGTCCTGGGGTGCTGGAGATGTGGGGTTGGACAGAACAGGCATGCCTACATGCTGTGCTGGGGCCTGGAATTGTTGTTGGTGGTGACAGGACCAATATAACTGAACCTGGTGGGTATGCACGATGGAAGGGCAGGGTCCCTGCATGGGGTCCTCGGGGATGTCCCCTGCCCTAACTATTCTTAATGAATTATTTACCCAATAGATTGAAACGGAGCTCTGCAACCTCTGCCTGGGTGTCATGTAATGATAGTTATTAGGATATTTTCTCTAGATTCCAGCTATTGTGCTGTGAAAATTTACATGGTGAAATTGTATAAAGGCAAGACACCTTGTTTAAAAGTTCATTTGAGTTCTCAACCAATTGCCAACATCAACTTCCCATCATGTGAGAAAGCCAACTGGTATGTCAGCCTAGAGAGCCTTCAAATGACTTCAGTCCCAGCTACAATGTGACTGCAAAAGCTTATTAGAGACAATTACAAATACATTCATATCCCTTCTATTGACAGATGGGGTCTGTTTTCCCTCTTTGTGAATGCGGGCTGGTCTTTGACCATATTGGCCATAAAACATGGCAGAAATGGTGCTATTGCTGTACCAGGTCTGCTTTTAAAAGATTTACTGTTTCCTTTCCTTCTATGTGAGAATACTTGGTCCTAAAGGTCAGTTTCCTTGGAAGATCTAAGACTATCTCTAATTCTCTTTGCTATGGGACTCCTAGATCTAGATGAGGAGATGCAGTATGGAGAGAGGTTCAGAGGAAAGAAGCTCTGAGGCACCAGGCATTGGAGGAAGAAGAGCTATTGGAGAAGAATTCCAGCCCCCACTAATCCACTAACACCAGGTGATCAGAGATGAACCATCTTGTTAAACACTTTTTGAATTCTTAGCCTATCAATCTGTGAATAAAATAAAATGGTTATTTTAATCCATTAAGTTTTGTGGATGTATATTATGAAGCAATAGATAGTAGAAATAGACCAGAGCTTTACAATAAAATCTGTATTTTATCAGTAAACAAGTTCATGGATTTAAGTAACTTAACCTTTCAGTCTCAATTTTCACGACTCAAAAATGGAATACTAATGTCATCCACTTTGAAGAATTAAGAGAATGGAAGCATGTGAATATTCTAGGAAAAAATGGCAGCTAATTTTATCATTATTAAAATCTCTGTAGTACAGTAGACTATTATAAAAAATTCATCACCCAGAGTGTCTAGGTCACTCTATAGAGATGGAAAGCTCCTTGAGATTATCTTAGCTTGTCACCTTTGCTTTTTACCATACCAGCTGCAGGTTTAAACTAGCAGATGTTCATGTTGGAAGTCATAAAACCTGAATTGAAATGTGGTTAAATACAAAATATGCTACTTATACTTCCATGTTGGAAATGTACAATATCCACTATCTGTTTCTATTAGATATTTGTAAAGTGTCAGTTATATTAAGGTCCTTTTCATCTTTAACTTGCCATTAGTGTGGCCTAAGAGTGGACTAAATCTGTTTTTAGTTTTTAATAAAGAGTATGATTGAAAAGTAGGTGCTATGCAAGTCTAAGTTGTTATTATAGCAACAAAACTCACTCAGAAGAATGAGAGTTTAACAAAACTCTTTGTGTCTATTTGAGTACACAAGAGAGTTGATGCTGAAAAGGGGAATTGAAAGTTGGAGAAGTTGTCAGAGACAAACTGCTTAGTTTTGCCATGACCCAGGCCCCTTTGACACCCCTGTGCTGATGTGATTAGTGATAAGTGTTGTATAGATGGTCACACCAATGGTTAGCAAGCCTACTACAGTGTACTTAATACATCCTTTAACAAACCTATACACAATCTGCTTCAGTGTCTGTTACATGAATTGTTAGTGCTTTGTAGATACAGCATCCATCATCATTAGTTGAAGTGGGTGAGTGGTATTTGTCTTTGGAGTTTGAAGGTCTGTGATAAATTATCAATACTTTAATTTTTAGGACCTTAGGTGTTGACATAAATTGTGATCACCTTAAGAATCCAAACTATGTTTAACTTGATATATATGTAGGTAGAGTCTAAGCATTTTTGTTACCTGGGAAGGTGTAAAGGAAATAAGTTTGGGATTGGCTGCTAAACCACAAGGGCTCATACCTTGTCTCATTACACTAGCTGTGTAACTTTGGGCAAGTTACTTAACGTCCCTGTGTCTTTATCTGTAAAATGGAGATGATTAAAGTACCTACTCATTAAGCTCTTATATAGGCAACCTGAATACAGATGCTCCATGGATTACAATAGGGTAACATTGTGATAAACCTATCATGAGTTGAATTTCAAAAATGCATTTACTACAACTCACTCACCCACAAGAATACAACATCTTAGCAGCACAGTACACTAAAGGGTACTGGTGACTTGCCCTCATTATCACGAGACTAACTGGGAGTTCCAGTTCATGTCCCTGCACAACTTCCTGAGAGTATATTTTAGGGCATATCACTAGCCCAGGGAAATATGAAAATTCACAATATGATGCCCATTGAATATATATAGTTTTTGAAGTATCATGAAAGTAAAAAAAATCATCAAGTCCAATCATCTCATATCAGGGATTGTCTATAGTTGCAAAGCTCTTAGAACCTGACACATAGCAAGTATCATATAAGTATTGACTAAATACATATTAATTATTATTTTAATTGTATACTTAATTATAAATATTAATTTATATTTTAAATAAAATAAATTTGAGTCTAGACAAGTTAAATATCTTAGAGACCCTTGATAAAAAGGTCATAATAGGAAAAATTAAAATAATTAAAATACATACCATAGAAAATGAAATATAAAATTATTCAAGCACTTCTCTTTGGATAGAATAAAAGTAGAGTTTATATGAGGTGTTAAGGATTACCAGAAAGTGTTTAAGGTCACTGAAAAGTTCCATCATGTGATGTTATGATGATATGTGTATTGACATACAAAAAGGTAAGATTAAGAAAATTTACTGTTGCACAAATTATAATTATTTGAAAGAATGATTCAAGTTATATTAGATTGTTAATATTGTCATGCTATTGGTTTTACAGTTTAGAATCGAATAAGACTACCTTGCTAATGTTTCCAAGTTTTGAAAAATCTTAAATGCAGTAAACACAATGGAAACCTTCAGAAAAGGGTGTAGTAAAATTGAACTATACCAACAGGAATTTACAGTACTGGGTGAGGCAAAGCAAAGAGTTAAGGAGTTCTCAAAAAGCAAAATCCTTATTTCAGAATTGACAAAAGTCAATTAGAAATGAAAATCTGAATATACGTATCACCTCAAGGGTAGGATAGGCAGGACTAGTCCAAGCAAAGGCAGAAATGATCGTAAATCAAACACATACATGGGATGAGGATCCCACAGACGGAAAAACAAGAGTGAGCTTAAGTTGTCATAACCAGACAGTGACAGAAACATAAGCCCAATTTCACGAAGACTAATTTAAAGCAATACATTTAAAATACATGTATAAAATGTCCAGATTGTCTATTTATAGCGAATACCTGCTTTCCCAAGTGATTGTTTTCTTTAAAGTCCATACTGAAGTGCACTCCTCCAACTTGCTTATCCTCTTCAGAACTCAAAATCAAAACCAAACCAAACAATAACACTTGAATATATATCAGCATGGGATACCAAGTCACAAATTTAGTTGTATAAGAAATTTAATTTCATTTTTCTCTATCTGAGCTTATTTTCTCTTTTGAGCTTCCTTTTCCCATATATTGTAAATTAAATCCCTATTGAATAGAATTTCTCATCACTAAACTCCATCCTTGAGGAAAAATTAGTGTTAAGACTACATGGAAATGGTCTCCATATTGGTTCAAGTGGTAGCTACATGACTACATACAATTGTCAAAATTCAAACTGTACACTTACATCACTGAATTTTGTTGTATGTAGATTATTACTCAATAAAGCCTGGAGAAAACAGTGTCAAAAAAAAAAAAAGACTACATGGGCCTTGGAGGAGTGGGGATCAGCTGGGACCAGGGGAATCGATCTGGTGCAGGTTGGCAGCTCCATCCAACCAAAGAGACCTAGATCACGCCATATGACTTCTGCTCCCAAATGCTGCTTCCTCTTCCTCGAAGTTCTGTGTTTTCCCTGGAGCTCTCATTGGGAGATGCCCTGCTTTTCTCTGGCTTCTATATGACCTTATCTGCTTCCATCTGCCACTGCTGGAATCTGCAGCTATGGTCTTCCTTTCTGGATGTTCCATGAGGCTGTTTCTCTCCTACTGATCCTTACAGTGCTGGGTGAGGGAAATTTCAAGTCTTACCAGCTTTCAGGACTTTATCTATAGCATGAGAGACTACCCTATTGGGGGTTTTATTTTCCTTGCTTCACCTTTCAACCTGCCCAATTTTTCTTCTTTTGTTCTATTATCTACAGAGGTCTTCTCTACTAATGAAGAATTGATCTATTTTCTTTTAGTCAAAATTTTATGCCCCAAGTAATTTAGTGCTTAGAGACACTAAATTGTTTTGCAATTCCACAGTCATTTTCAAACTCAAGATACTTTTTGCTTCTGATTTATAAATTTTATCTTTAGATAACTGATGCCTCATACACTGATAGACAAGAGAGAGATCATTGCATAACAGAAAATACTAGGAAAAATTTATCAGTGGATGTTAACATTTGATCCAGCCATATTTCTGGACGTGATCATAGCCAACTTTTAAATAATGTCTCCTATGAATTCCCCTCACATTTTGGGTTTCTGAGCAAAACTCCTGTCATGTCTTGGTGCCTTTACTTGAATGACTTATTCTCTCTCAATCTTCTGCCTTATATGTGTAGGCAATTCCATGTGTGTGCAGTGAGCATTTTGGGAAGGAGTATGGTCTATGAATCTAGATCTTGCTGGTTCAGATTTACCATTACATGTGAGATAATGTGCAAATATGTTAACTTCTCCATACCCCAGTTTCCTCATTATGAGAGTAATCAGAATACTTCCTTCAAGGGGGAATGAGGTATTAAATAAAATAATGATGGTAAAGTATTTACAATGGTATCTGGTGACTACTAAGTACTCAATAAGCATTAACTATTTTTACTCACTTTTCAAGACTTAACTCAATGTGATTGCTTCCAAATAGACTTCATGAATGGCTTTGGTTTGAGTTAAGGATCTGTCTTCCAAGGTTCTATAGCTCCTCATGATTCCCCTGATACCACATTCTTATGCCCTTGGTGGTCATTAGGGTCAGAGGTTATATGCCAGCCCCTGTGGATTGGAAAAAGAAGGGGATAGGGATGAAAATTGGAAGGGCATTGTGTGCATTTTCTTGGAGGAGAAAAGGCATTTACAGTTTGGGGAGTAACTTCTTGGTACTCTTTTTCCTGCAGCTTTTTATATTTCCTTGTCCAATCCAGTATCACATTATAAACCTCTCTTCTGCTACATTAACAAACCAGGAGATATGATGGGGGAGAGAATATGAAAGGGAAGAGAAAAGGATTTGCACCAAAATACTAGTAGAAATAGTATTCCTATCTCTCTCTCACATAAAGACAAAAGGATTCAAAAGAAAGATGATATACCCAACATCAGAGGTCATATTGTGTGTAGTTAAATCTTGACTCAGTTATACTCTGAAGTGTTTCGTAAATGTGATTCAACTCATGGGAGTGCCTGCTCAGAAGAATACGTTACAAGTGATATCTGGACATGGAAGACAGAGATTATTGTTCAAGGAATTGGATCCTGGCTTCTCTCACTTCTCTGCAGGATCTCTCTGGCTTGCTTGGGTTGTTTATCCCGGTTTCATGAAGTCTTACTATTAAATGTATTGACTTGAATCTTGTTCCAATATCTCCAGTTTCTTGCCATAGATACAGCCTTTAATCTTAAAACAAATCCTTCACTTTCTTTGTCTGCTCAGAGTTCCGGGCGATGGATATCATTTAGTCTTTGGGTAACATCTTCCAGATTTGTTTTAAGGTGATTACATGTTGCTGAACAATCAGATTTCCTGCCCTAAGCTGCACAAACCAAGTGATGACAGGGCTGGCCCCTGGCCACCAGCACTGTGACGATGCAGCATTGTGTCTCTGATAGATGCGTTTGACCATGGGTGTTCTCAGATGGCTGCACACCCTGAAGAAGTAGAAAAGGGAGCCTCATCCCTGCCTTGACACTGTGGTGCGAGAGCTCCTTGGCGTCACCTCCTTGCCATCTCCTTCCCCCTCATATGCGGATCTGTCTTTTAACATTCTCCCTGCTCAGTCCCTTACATTTTGACTCACATTCACATTTCTAACTGAGGCAAGCTCAGTGTTTCAAAGACGCTGCTCTAAGAAGCATTGTGAGCCAAAGTTCCTTCTGTTTAGAAATGCAGGCAGAACTTAACAACACTGTTTAAGCACTATCAAAATGTGGTGGAAAACCTTGAGTTAGGGTTCCATTTATCTTGTTTTAATGTCTCAGTCAAGTTTTCTTTGTTTCTTATTTCCTTAGCTGCAGTTACTCATGGCTTGGGATCAATGTTCAACACATGACAGTGAATCCTATAACTATTTTTCAACCTACAAAAGTAGGTGTAATCTGTGAAGGCAGAATGTATAAACGATCAGTCATAATTAGGTTCTCTGTATCTGAATTCAAGATACTAAGAAATCACGGTGGCTTTGACCATGATGGAATAAAACACTATGAACGTGACAAACAGAATGAGAAAATAATAAGCAAAAAAAACAAAAAAAGCATTTTGCTTTAATGTTTACCAAAAATAAAGTTCTGGGTCGAATAAACAAAACAAACAAACAAACAAACCAGAAAAACCAAAAATCAAAAACCAAACCAAAACAAAATAAAAAACAAAAGATACTGAGGAGGACTCACAGAATGTCAGTAAGCCAGAACGATGTGTGAAATGACATCACTGACTGTGATCTACAAAGAATCAGCTTAGTTACAGAGGATGCAGTTCTAAAAAAATTTAGAAAGTAAGATGGGAACATCGTGGCTTAAATGATTAGGGGATGCTCAAAAATTTGGAAGCTAATTTAATTGAAGACAGAGAAGAAATCAGATACTTCAGCAGTCTGAGAGGGACTTTCCAGATGACAGAGAAACATGAACAACATTTTAGACTAGAGGTGAATGTAAGTGACTTGAGAGGTTGCTTGAACTTTAAAGGGCTAACATAGGCCGAACCTCCCACCTAGTAGGAAGTCAAGAATTATTTGTGAAATACTATAGACCATTGATGTCATACGATGATCCATGACTGTTTTTCCTACAAGTTTTCTAATTGGTTAAGAATGATAGTTATATGATTAAGGTTAGAGGTAGAATCTTAATTCAGGTTCACATTGAGTATTACAGTGTTTTGATTACAATATCCAGAAGAAATACTCCACATGTCATTGTTTTATTTAGTTGATTCTCTTCTCCACCAGGTTATAAACTTGCCAGAGTAAGAACTGACCTCTTTAAGTCTAATCCTAGTACATAGCGGAAAGCCTGACATGTATTCATTACTCACTTAGATGTCTAGTAAGTAGATAACATCAGATTATCTGATGTGGTTCTTTGATTTAGAGTCTTATCAAGTCAATAAAATGATAAACCAGGACAAATTAAATGTGTGCAATAGTGCATAATAGTTATAGCCAGATTACCTTACATATAAATATAACTGTAGACAGCTGTGATTAAATGAGGGACAGTTGTTACCAATTTCTCCTCAGGCATTATTAAGAGAATGATGTCCAGTTTGGATCTATCTGAACTGCTCAACTTAGTATGTTTTTAAGGGATTGTTGATTCTCTGTTTCTGGTTCAGGAAGTGGTCACTCCCCACATTCATAGAATTGCCAAGGATTTACAATTGCAAAAAGTTTATTTTTACAACCATCCTGAAATTCCAGGGCATTTTGTTCTCTCCAGTGCTCTGCAACATGATTTTTATTAATCTCTTCTTGCCCTGTAAATGAAAACTTTGATTGTCCAGAATTGCAGCCTCCACCTGGAGTCTGTGTGATTATCATATCATCTCTCTTTTTGTTACAGAATTGGGGAGGGTTAGTGATGTCTTGATCCTTTTTTGAGACAAAATAACTTCCTGACTTGTATTTAAAGGTGAAATTTAAGATGCTTTCATAATCCTCAAAATGTGATGTAAAAATATGTAAAAAAATTGAATAAGAACAAAACAAAACTTATAAGAACATTTTTATATTTAAAATATCTCCTTTTATGTAAATATTTATATATTTCACTATAATGAGTTTAAGGAATGAAGGAAGAATATGAATAAAAAATGAAAACATACCTAAACCTATTATTTTGAAGTAGCTACTATTAAATAAAGGTAAACATTTTAGAGACTGGAGCAGTGGCTCGGCAGTTATGGTGCTTGCCTGGCATGCGCAAGTATATGAGTTCAAACCCCAGCACCACGTACACAAAGAGCAAAGAAGGCCACATGAAAAATGAAATAAAAAGTGTTTCTCTCTTTCTCTCTCTCACTGTCCCTCTCTTTCACTGTCCCTCTCTTAAAAAAAAAAAAAAAAAGGTAAACATTTTCCCAAAGAAATACATGGATGGATAGATGGATTTAGAAACAAAACAACAGAACAAAACAAAAAAACCAAAACTTTGTTTTTTTAAAGGAAGACAATCATACTGTTTTACTTGAACAAAACAAACTTGAAATGATGTGTAGTAAATTTGTGAAGTCCAGAAGTATTTTTAATTCACTACTAGACATACTGGTTACAAAAATATCACTCTTAATTCAAGGAAACGTTTATTACAAAGGTGAAGAGGCTAAGGTCAATATATTTTTGCTATACTATTAAAGGAAGAAAAGAAACAAAGCTGTACTCTTTATGTCCTTTCTATCTCTTGATTTTCTAAAGTAATAAAGTACCATGTCATTACTCATGATATTTTCATTGCATTTCATTATAAAAGTCTCATAGTTATTTAGAATAGGTTTACATTTAACTTTATTAAATGTTCACCCTTTGTTCTTTATAATGGCCTCACTCTTCCTGAGTAATTTATTTAGCGTTGCCTCTTGGTTGGTTTGAACAAAGAAAACAACAACAAAAAACAAACCAAAAAGAAAAGAAAAAAAGAAAAAACACCCTCAATACCTCATAGTGCTGTATTTCCTGGGCATTTTCTGTTGTTGCTGTTTGTTTTAAAAAGTCAGCTCTTCCATGTTGCATTTTAACATTACTGGGTGTGCATTTAATATTCTCAGATCCTTTACACATTTTTCCACTGTCTTCTGGCACTGAATTAATGAGAAAGAAACTCGATGCGAGAAGTATTTTGTCTGTTTTGTTTTGGCCTAGAACACAGTCTCACACATAGGTACATAGAGGGGTGTCCTCAAAACATTTGACAATGATCAAATGAATATTGTTATAAACAATCCTGACGCTAGTCTGGCTTTACTCCTGTTCAGGTGCCTGAAAAATTCCTTCACAATTTTTATCAGCTCTATATACTGGCATTGACTCTTCTTATGCAATGATTATTGCAACATACATTGGCCTTTCTGTTTGCAGATTCCCACCCCCAAAAAACATCCCCCCCTTTTTTTTTTGTTAAAAATACCAATTTACAAGATAGTCCCTGAATCATGGCATAGTAATGGTATCTACCGCAGGTTTTAAAATAAGCTAGTACAAGTAAATTATTGCATGTCCGTGATAAGCACCCTGCAAGTACGCTGTAATTGTTCTCTTGGCTATTTGATCTGACTCATCTTCGCAGTGTAGTTTTAACTCTTGATTTCGTTTTTGTTTTACTACATAAATGTTATTTACAAAAGATCCACAGAGAAGACGATAATTACTTTTCCTGTTTTGAACAATTTATGGTTTCCTTTGAAGTTATCTTGTTTCTGTTTGACTACATTTCCTTGTACTAATCATTAAGTCTTCTCCAAAACCTTACCTTGCGGAAACCTCATTTCAATATGTCCAAACGCATCAACAAGTCCATCAATTAGATAATGTTGGAACCCATTTCTGTGAGCCTGTTCACTTTGTCTAACATAGACTGGATGCTCTCCGTGTCTATCACACAGCTGTCATCTCAATGTTCCCTTTATCGTCCATCTGAAGATTTAATTTACTCCTTTTTCTTCTAAATTATATATTTATGTCTTTCTTGGATTACTCTCTTGTTTACTCATTTTCAAATAATTTGCTGAGAAGGGTATATTGTAGTTTAATAACTTGCAGCTTACTTGTCTGGAAGATATAACAAATGCACTTTCCTGTTGTTCTGCTGAATATTCCCCTCTGCTATGATTAATTTCCAAATGATCTGTATGTTTGTGAAAGCCCTAGACTAGTTTGCTTGTTTGTTCATTATTTATTTTTAATATCATACTCTTGTTTAACAGATATAATACCTTCTTGATTCAAAATGGCCTCATACTTCATGATCTCTTCTCATTTTAATATTTGTATTTAATGTTTTTGATTGAACATGTTTAATTGTAGTTGTGCATGGTTCTACTTATGTTTAGGGCAATATAGCTATGTGTATTTTATTCATTTGTCTCTGTTCATCTTTTCATTAAGTTATGAAACCTGAAGTAAACCCCTATGCATCATTAAACACAACTAACTGTGGTCTTCTCTGAACTTTTTACCATATGTTCAGAATTTAACTTGGTAACCCTAAATATTGTTTTATTGTCTTTATGCGCCTTGCTTTATTGGTATCATTGATTTTGTCAGTATTTTCATCTCTTTTACGCAGTCAGTAATATTTCATCAGTCCTATCACGTTGTCTTAGTCTGTTTGTGCTACTATAATATAGTATCACAGACTGGGTGATTATAATAAATGCAAATTTATTGGTTTAAATGTTCAGAGTCTGGAAAGTCCAATATGGAGGGGCTAGTGCCTGGCAAGAGACCTCTTGTTTCAGAAAATGGGAAAAGACAACCTGTGAGGAGGGCAAAGAAAGAATAAACCCACTCCCATGACAAAGGCTACCATGACCTCACCACTCCCACTAAGCCTTACCTAATGACACCTTTACAAGGGCCATTCCAGTCCAATATGAATTTTGGAGGGAGTAAACATTCAAACCACAGTACTTGCTCTTACTGTTAGGAATATGATTCTTGAATACATTTAATTTTTTTCCACATTTTGTTGTAGTAATGCTTTTTTAGATAGACAATCTCCATTCTCAACTGAACCTCTTTATTTATTAAATCATTCATCTTTGGATGCTAATTTCATTGGAATTTAACTCTTAACATACTGTGAAACACTCAATGGAAATATTATTTTCATTTTTGAATTTTAATTTTCAACTGTGGTCTTCATCTCTTTTTTGCAATGTCTGTTCATTTTTTTTTTTTGTTTCTCTAAAGTATGTTTTCATGCTTTCCTTTGTGTTTTCTGTTATTTTCATGGATTTAGCTTAACATTGGTGTCTTCATTCAAACTTTTATTTTGTTCTAATATGGGTGGAGAAGATTCTCCTCTACCCTTTACCCTTCTTATTTAAGAATAGGTTTTCTTCGCTGCAGAACTAAAGTGTGTTGGTGTGTTATGATAGGCTTTCTTTATAGTCTGAGATGTTGGGAGGAACTCTGTGTTTAGCAGGGTCTGTGGGGAAGTGAAGGACAAAGGGGAGGGCTCTGTTGGAGAATGTGCTTTATTTACCAATAGTTGAGTGCATGGGAGCAACGATCTAGAACCTTGAATCAATCAAATAATTCTAATCCTCCTCTTCCCACCCACATAAAGCTAAGTCCTATTTTATTTCCTGGAGTCAGAATAACTTGTTAACTTTGATTTCTCCTTGACAAACTTTGTGAGGCAGCAGCACAAGCACCGCAGAGGACCCTGTTAGAGGTGCAAACCGAGGTTCACCACCGCCCCCCTACAGGTTCCTCAGAACCTGCACTGACACAGGGAGCAGGTTGGGGTAACTGTGGCCACAGTGTTTATGTCGAGGAGGGTCTATCACATACCAACTGGGGCTTCTTATGTGTCCTCCATGTTTTCTCTTTCTGAAGATAACTTACTTCTTTTAACACTCAATTCTATTGTGTTCAATTTTATTATTTTATTACCTGAGACTCAGCTTCATTGGATTTGAATATTAACCCCCCCCCCACACACACACACTTTGTTGTGCTTTCATATCCCCAAACTACGAGCCGGAGCTCAGGTGGCTCAGTCTCCTGTGGAGATCCTACCAGAAGAATAGGAATTTCTCCCAATAGCCTTTCTGTGATACTTTCCCCTGGCAGTTTTTCAGTCCCTCAGCTGGCTTCTCTCTCAGTCAGGTAGTTTCTGTGAATCACTCCTTCACATCCTGTCTCCGGTGCTCTACTAGGCAGTGAGAGGGGAGGCAGAACAACCCCCGCCTCCATCCTGGGCTGCCACACTGCTGCTTACCGTATGGGTCACTGTTGAGGTAGCCTCCGTGGCCAGGGTTCCTTTTCCTGTGTTCCCTAGATTTAGAGGAGGTATTGTGGGAGAGAAATACTGCATTTCAGTTTCATCTTGCTATCCCTACCCTTAAGTCCCATTTAAACTCATCCTAGAATTAATGGGGTTTTTTGCGAAAGCCTAATCTTATGACAAATGTTCATGAATGCTGCCCTCTTCTCAAAGAAAGCTGGAATGAAGGCGACAGACAGGAGCATTCTGAATTTCAAATCTATGTGCTTTATCTTGCAGTGCTTCAGCACTTGGGTGGCATGGATATTTTAAAGGCCTGTGTATTATGGGTTTTGATCAGAACATGTTTTGCAGGCAAAACCCTCAGTACACTCCTTCCAGACTACTACTCACAAATGCTCATCCACTCGCCTGTGCACAGGTTGTATTGTATTCACAGTCTGGTAAACTGTGAGAGTATTAATGTGAGCTTCCATTCATTTTTTTCAACCTTTTCTAGGAAGGGCAAACCTCCCAGAGTGAGAGATAATTCTGTTTTTATGATCACTCCTGCCGAACTGTGCTGTATTATGTGTGATGTGAGTGGAGTGGTATAGGTCAGTAATGTGCCACTATTTCTCTATTGCAGAGTAACAGAATATGCAAGGGCAAACCAAAAGTTAGTGTAACTGTAGAGAAGACGACCCAGGGGCTGCAGACTGTAGCCACAGCACCTAAGTAGAATTGTAGTAAATCAGGATACACCATATAGAGATCACCTATTCTTTGACAATCTGTGAGGAGTTTAAGGCATTTCCAAATGTACAAGAATAACTAATAGCAGGAAACACAGCAGAAATGAAAGTAGGAAAAAGCTGATATTAGGGATCTGTGCATTTCAAAGCTTATGTGAAATAATTGATCCTAGTCTATCTGATACTGGCATTAAACATACAAAATTTGCTTTCTGGAGTCATAAATTATTTTTATACTGTTACCTCTCTGGATTAAACTCAATTTTTCAAAAATTAAACTTTTGCTTTTAGAATTAGAAGGAACATTTTGGTACCATGGTTTTCTTTTTTAAAAAAATTATATAAAAGGTATTTTTTTCCAGTTTGTTGGAATGGGTCTCTAGTTATTAAATTGTTTGGATCTCTTTTCATGTATTAACTTTTAATAGAATTATGTTTCAAATGGAAGAATCATCATATCTTTCTCTAATAAGGCAGGTAAAGGGTGGATTAAACAGAAGAGATTTTTAGTAGATTTTTTTTTAAAAGCTAGAAACTATTTGCTTTAACCTCTGTGCACATTTTCCAAATTCTGCTTTCCCCTAAATTGAAGAGTAGCTGTAAATTTGCAGAACATCTACTCATTTTAGCCAGGCTACTGTTATTATGCAGATAGGTTGCTCAAGCAAGATTACCACATGAGAGTAACTAGTGATTTCACCAACCAACCTGCCCAATGACTGTGTTGGAGCTAAACATACGGGCAGATAACTTGCTTAGGAATACATTGTGGTTGAAAGAAAGAACTTTACTCATCTTCCAGCAGAAATGAACTTGCATAATTTAGAAAGAATCACAGAGGCACTTCTTCCAGAACAGTGGAAACTATTTACTGAACACCTTGTAGCCGCTAGACATCAAGACAAGAACTTCTTCTGAGATATCAATAAATATAAATATCAAGATAATAGGCACAACTACAATAATTTCTATGTCACTTAATCTACTTAAATGTGAAAATATATTGTTACCTAGTGCTAAATATTTTGTCAGTTATTGTATGCATTACTCAAAGTATACATGCATATTATATATTTTTCCATTTCCTTCATATTATTTCTATTCCCTTTGTGGATTTTTGTAAAAAAAAAATGATGAGCATATACATCTTACAGTGTGAGAGAAGGAAATGTTTGTAGTGATCATTTGATCTAGCCTGTTTTAAAAATGGAAAAAGTATACCCAAAGTGGCTAAGAGATTACACTGCTTAGTGAGACAGGAGAGGGGAAGGCTGCACTGAGCCTTGAAGCACTCCAGGAATTGGTCAGTCAGAGGAAGAAGTGCTAGAAGGTGAAATTGATAAGGAGTACCAGATGGAAAAGGAGAGACTCTGTAGACTACCACAGTTTCAGTTTTAAATTTGCAAAATCTGTATAGTCTCTTTCTTCAATCTTCTTTTCTTGCTTGCAAGACTTCTAATTATGCTTCTAAGTCAGAGGCTACTTAGTGACAAAGGAATTGACATTTTGGGCAAATTCTTTTTCTAGGCAGGGCTGTCCTGTGCATTGTGCTGTAGGATGTTTGGCAGCATCCCTTGTTCTTACTAGGTGCAAGCAGTAACCCAAGTGGAGACTTTTGGTATAACACAAAAACAATTTGAGATTTTGCTAAATATCTCTTGGGTACAAAATCACTCAAGTTCAGATTCGCTGTTTTAAATAAACTTAAACGATCTTTAGAAATATCAATTCCTACCAGCTAAAACAATAGAAGAAACTGGAATAGGTGTCTGTTCTCACAGAAAAATTTAGTGAATTATTTTGGAAACATTTATATTTATATTTATACGGCTTGTTATAACTGTTTTTGTCAATGACTGTGATGCGTACTTCTGTATACATTTAAGTATCCAGGTTAGTGAAGAGTTCCACACGATTGGAGCGTAAGCAAAATAAATCCTTACTTTTGGCTACCATTATCCCTGTAAAATTTATTTAGTCAGAGAAAGCCAGGAAGACTTTCACTGGATGATCTCCATCCTGTCTATTTCCTTTCTGAGCATTTGCTATTAATACAAGTCCTCTGGTCATTTAGACTTACAAACCCAGTCCTAATTCAGACAACACAACGTGCATTCTTTGTGATGACGTGGATTCCTAACTGGGCCTACCACTGATTCTTTTCCTTTCCAGCAGGCTAGGGCCCACTAGGGGAGGAGTAGACAAGTGTGGCTTCTTTCTGGCTCCCCTTTGCAATCCACTTGCCCTCCTTCTGCAGCATGCTGTCTTATCTGACTTTCCTATAGGTTTGGGAGCAGGTGATAGTGATTATGAGGAAAGGGTGGCAAGTCCCAATGTCTACTAGCATGAACACTCTGTGGTTAGCAGGTATTTAAATCAACTTTTCATTTCATGGGTACTTTATGAGTCCTTCTTGCCCTACTGGGTCCTTCTGACAAAATTCCATTACCCAGATGCTGCATCTTTGTTCCTCTTTTTGCTGCTGGTCTTCATCTGCTTGTTTTCCAGCGGTCCACTCCTGTCACCCTCTTTCTGTTAGAATCCACTGCCCTTTCAGGTGGTCTTCCTCAGCAGGAATCCAAAAGGCTACAAGTGGGGCTTGGGCCTACTTATGTCCTCTGACCACTCAACTTTAGGCGGGGAGACCCGGTTCTACCAGCCACTGCTCTAACCTCCAGGGGTGAATGCAATTGCTAAAGAGATTCTTTCTTGGGGCCACAGGCCTCTTTTACTTGGTAATATGATTCTTTCAAAGGAAAAGTCCCCATTTATGTCACCTCTTCTGGAGGCCACACACACACAACACAACTGGATAAGTGTCCTAGTTCAAGAGCTATTAAGAGGTCACCATAAGTGGGTCTTTTAATTTTGAACTCTTGACTCTGTTTTGAATCCCTAAGAGGAGGCGTATTTCTAAGAATCAGGTATCTGGGTTCTGGTTATATACAAAGGATTATCCAGGATGGTACATCTTACCTGCTATTCAGTGTTTGATATGGATTTACTTAGGTGCCTTCCATCACACTGTTTTATAATGTTTTTCAGTTTGTTTTGAGGTGCTGGAGTTTAACCCAGGGTCTCTGGTAGTCTAACTCTGAGCTACATTCTCAGCCCAGTTACTTGGTTTCATGTGATCTCCTAGTCTGGTCATGTAATTAAGATTTTGTTTTCATTCCAGTTATTAAACTAAAATATACATCATTAGTTCCATAAGTAAATGTACTGATACATTACCTCTCCATGATTTTAAACTGTAGGACTCCATCTATAAAATGATTGAGTTTCACAGATCATACTTAGCTTCAAGCAAGATTTAAAATTATGAACCTCTATAAACTATAATTCCTGGAATAAGGCAATATAAAAAATCTTACTTTGTTTTCATTAGTTTGTTGCCTTTATTTTTTGGTAGAGGAATTCTATTTTTGATATTAGGTGTGTTTTGAAATTTTAAAGCTAAAGTGGTAGTTTCCTTAATACATGCATACTGCCATGGACTGAGTACCTAGAATTTGCTGTTAGAACATGTAAATGGCGTGGTACAGTTTCATTTACCAATTCCAAACTTAAAAAGTCAATTCTACAACATTCTACAATGTGTACAATAAATTATCTTCAAAGAACCTTGTACCAGGACTCATCCCATAAGAAAATATAAGATGATATTGTCACAGTACTCTGTAAATCTTTAGGACACCAGTACAACTGTATTCTTTATTAACTAGAATTGCTGCCAAAAGATACTTATTCTTTCTTTAGCTATAGTATGGATTCATAGTAGTTTTCTGTGAATTAACAAAACTTTTTCAACAATTCAAACCATATTTCTAAGAAATATTTTTCTAATTTTCACAGTTTTAATTTATTTGCTGATATGTATGTACATATGTAATATATGTATATATATATTTAGAGAGAGAGAGAGAGAGATTCAGTTTATTTAGTCTTTCATGTGGCTTTCATTGCTCTGATACTTCATTGTGCACAACCTGCATCCTTATGCATGCAGGCAAATGCTGTAACCGCTGAGCCACTGCTCCGTTATATTTTAATGCAATGATATTTGGTTAAATGACAAATGATGAAACTGTTTTGAAAAGAGGTATTCAGCATTGGTTGAAAATGGATGCTACTTTCAGATTTATCCCAGCAGCATGACTAATTCATATACCTTTAGAAACAGTTGGGGGTTAGTCACCTTTACCTTTATTCTTTAGCAGGCTAAAGAGAATATGAACATTTTGTAACATTTAAAAATTAGCAACATGCCCTTCTGTTCTACAATGGAAAGACAATGGAGAAAGTGACTGTGTATGGAGGAGAAAAGAAATGCATGTTTTAAAATCTGAATTTTTGTACTGTTCTACATGAAATTCCTTCTACTATGTATGGAGGAATGTATATACGTAATTATATATAATTATGTATACATGTATATATAATGTGGGCATTTTTCCATGTATAAGTATGTGTGTGTATCCCTTTTTTTATCCCAGAGGGAATTATAGTTATAAAGGAAATAGTGACCTAAATGACAAGCAACGAGGTATTTTTATAACTCTGTTGATAGTTTAGGCATTCATTGATTTCAGAGATGGTTTGAATATTCTTTAGTTTCCTTAAAATGATTACTACTATTATCTTCATTGTCCTTTTTGTCTATTGGACAATGGCTCTGGCCTAATGGTGGTGCTGTCTTTCCATGTCCACCAAGGCTAGTTGGGCTGGGAGATGGTAGGGGAATCATGTTAGTGAAGGAGTACTCATGCTTCACTCCATTTATTTCCATGAGGGTTGTTACCACTCCATGCAAATAATCATTAGATGAATGTGTGATAAGCAAACGTATTCCTAGCATCTTGGTTATGAAATACGTAAACAAAGTATGTTTCCAATGGAATCTTTGATTCCTTTCTGGTAGGTATTTTGTGCACAGACATTGTATTCATATTCTGTTTGGCTATGACTCTTTTGTTAAATTAAATTTAATCTTATAATCTGTGAAATTAAAGGAATAACCAGATAGCACAGATAAATAATGCAAACCTTGTCATATTTGCTGATGGGAGAGTAGTAGATAACTTTATAATATTAATTTAAGGAATAAGAAATAAATGCAGATCTACTTATAATTAAATTTAATTAAATAATATTTAATTACATTTCAATTTTAATGATCTTTAAAAACAATATAGCTTTTTGAAATTTGACATATCATATCTATTTACTTAAGTATGTCATATAAGAATTTTTACTTAAAATGTGGGTGAATATTTGTTTGAGTCTGTGACATGTATCAGTCACACTCAACAAAAATTAAAATTTTATAATAAAGAATCCTGCTTTGAAGCTTTCTTTAAAATATAGGTACCTACTGCTTCTTTCTTTTTATTATTTTTACTTTTAAAGGATTAACTTTTCTCCAGGCCATTGCAGAGCTAATATTGCAACACATATGAACAGTTTTCACAGCAAAAAAAAGTAACTACCAATTTGCCACAGCATAGACTCTTGTAATAAAGTAAACAGGTTAAATAATTTTAAATAGCAAAACAATATGTATCATTACACGTTTCAAAAGCCCTGTTTTGTTGGCTTCAGATCTTCCCAGAAAGTGTTGAGACATGAACATAATCAATAAAACTGGCAGATCACATAAAAAAAAAAAAACCTAGTTGAAACCATTATTGAACATTGGGAAAAGTGCCTGAATGCCAAACCTCAGATAACCATGTTTAAATGCAAATAAAATGATCACTACACATTCAGGGTGAAGGTGGCTCCCATTAGAACTGTAACAATGACAACACTCCACCGTGGTGGCAAATAACTTGATCTAGTTTCTTTCTTAAGCATCAACTTAAAATAGTACCATATGTTGCATGCACAATTCATACACTTAATGCCTTTCTTAATACAGTGCTTGGGGAAATCTGAGAGACTTTAAAAAAAAACAAACAACAAAAAAATTAAAGACAGATCAGATAAAGTCGTGGTTAAGAGGAAAGGAGGTATACCATAGACTTTATAATCACAGATGCTGGATTTGTATCCTGACTACTATGTTGTAACATTTCTTCTCCATAGCAGAATTTCCTTAGGGATCTAGTTTGAGGCTATGGGAACCATGTCTGTAACATGCGTACTTTCAAATGTTTCCAGGATCCAAGCTTTATGCATTGGAGAGTATAATTTTTAGTATGTAAGTTTTGGTAAAGAAAATGGTGATATAATTTTTCTTTTAAATAGTTTAATGAAAAAAAATAAATAGTTTAATGAGTTGAATATTAGCAGAGGAAAGGCAACTTGCTTGAGAGCCTTTGGGGCTAACCCTTAACAGTGGGTTACACCTCCCATGAGTTTAGAATTATCACATTGGTAGTCTGCGTTGTCCAAGACTACATGATAGCAATTAATGTTTCTTGTGCTTCTAAGGTGCTGCACAGGTAGGATGAAGTCCCTGCTACAAACACGCTCTGAAGAGATTGTAACACACAAGCAAAACATTTTAATCTAGAATTTTTGATCTCCATTTTTATTAGAACCCCGGAATATTCCACATGGTCAATGTTCTGGCCTTTAAGTTAGTTGCCGGAAATTTATATGACTTAAATAGACTTTCAACCACGCTTTATTATATCTGATTTAATGGAACAAGTAAACGGAAGAGGGTCATTCGCTGCCTGCCTTTGAGGACCTTGGTTCAGCTGCGTCTTTTGCACTTTCCCTGAGATTTGTTCCAAAGGGTCAGACGCTGAGCACTCAGGCGGATGGCAGGAACCAGGTGTGAAAAATGGAGGTGGCCTGTGTCGTTGAGCTCTTGACAAAATGACTATTTCTGTCAGCTGTAGTGATTGACTATGCTACTTGTTTAAGTCATTCTTTCCCAGAAGACTCCTTGAGGATTACTCTGTGGTCCTTATTGACACCTTTAAACTTTCAATAGCCATTATACTTACACTTTTTTTTTACCCTGTCATAACATTTTCCATCAGAATTATATTGATTTCTTTTTGTGAAAAATATAATGATCCTCATAGTGACTGAATTTTTCTATTTCTGCCAGAAAGAAAACTATTAAAATGCTTGCACATCTTCCTTCAACTGATACTATGCATTTAAAGTACTTCTGTAATAATAAATACCACACAGACATATGTATCCAGTAAAAGGGTTTCCATTTTTATGACACTTGCTTCTCAAGAACAGACATATTCTTTAAAGGAAAAAAAAGTTCCCAGCTCTGAATTGATTGACATTTGTTTACTTAACTCTCTCCTTTTGAAAGCCTGTACACCTATTTCAACCTTGAACAGTTTCCAACTGTGGTATACTGGAACATTTTTTCATTTATTAAGTTCAGTGTTGCCAACCCAAACAAAGTATAATCAGCGATGATCCGAGCAGACCAAGCTGTCTAGCACCATACAATGTATCTGCATACTAATTTCCAAATTCCCTCACATTTCCAGGGAACTAATGGGATCATTTTCATTCTGTTACAGCAACTCAACAGTTACTGAATCACCATCTGTGTTTTCGTTAACCTGAATCAGATATGAATTCTGTTATTGCAAGGTAGAGCAGCTTGTTTAATGATTCTTAATCTTTTCTTTAATTAAATCATGCAGCCAACCTGAAAAATCTATCTTAATGCAAATTAGGAGCTTTTTTGGCATTCGCTTACAGTAATGCACTAATAAGGTTAATTTATGAAGGTTCTCTTCCAGTCTGTACAGATGATATTTGTTCACTGCATATTTTTAGCATATTGTCCCTTTTTGTAATATTTTAAGTAATAAAAACATAGTTATTTTTCACTTACACAAATGAGAGATACTGTAAGCAGCACTCTCTGCTAACCAAAACTAAGTACAAAAAACATAAAGAATCCTAGGTAAGAGGAGAATTCATTTTGCTGAATTTTAAATGCCAGCTTTCTGGAAAGAATCATCTCTCTTTAACCATTTTTAGCTTCTTGGATGTGAGAGAAGAGAGCAGAATAATTAGATGAGGGGTTTCCTTGAACTATTTTTATCCTTTGGACATGAGCTATTAGTACAAAACATAAATAAAATATTACAAAATAATTCTATCAGAATTTGTCAATTAAACATTATAAATTACATTTTAATATCTCAAAATACCTTTTTCTTATTTTTTTCTACAAAGTTGTATTATGATTACTATTTTTCATATACTAAATTAAATATAAACAGAATGATGGAGATGTAATAGATCAGAAATAGTGCGGGATAAAAAGAAGTAGGAAGTTATAAGTGGGATTAAAGTTTAATAAATTAAAGGATAATCTAATCTTATAATTCTAATGCTTACCTATATGTTTTTTTAATGATCCATAATCTAAGCATACTATTACAGAGCATGTCTTTTCATAATCAAGACACATAGTTAGCTACTATACTTACTGAGTTTGTTTCACATCAAGAGTTAATATTTGATTAAATAATACTAAGGAAGGTTAAAGTAGAATAAAAACATTGGCATAAGTTTGCTATGGTAGAGGTAAGAATTGATGGAGAGTTGCATACATGCAAAAAAATGTTATGCAAATGTACGCATAAAGATGCCAATATAAAGAAGAAAAAATATCTGCTCTCAAAAACTTCAGGATTAGGGGGTTTGTTAGCTCGGCACCTACATTTGCTGGTGTGATTTCAAGTTAGATGCCAGTATTTCCTCAAGTAGTAGCATCTTTCTCGTAGGGCTTGGTCAATTTGCATGCTTTGACTATAGGTGGTGGGTGGTCCTTTAACTGGAATGGATGAATTTTTTAGAAAGGGTATTAATAACTTCTGTTCATATTACACTTTGGAATGTCCTACAGTTACATGCTTTTAACTGATTAAATAGGACAGTGAACTTCATAACATATTTCTTTTTATTTTGAGTTCATCATACATTCTCATGACATTTAGACTCCTTCTCCAAATGGTTGATTAATTAAGTACATTTTGAAATTATAATCTCTTTCTGAGAACACATCCAGGATTGGTTATTTTAAAAACACAATTTCCAAACACAGCTTACTTGTTACTGTATTATAAATAAGCTATCCATTATTTGTAAAATTAAAATTAAAGTGCTTTTTAAAGAATTTTGGCAGATGGAGTTCTGAAGTATGAGTATGTCATCCATCCCCGAAAGCACTGGGAACTGTGTGAGTAAAAGATGAGAGCTGTGGCCTTAGAAAATCATAAATTGTAGAGCACATTGCATCAGTCATGACCAGGCCCCTAAGCTTACCTCTTTAATGCATAGTATAAATATATGCAAATCTTGACCATTTTTAAATCTCCTAGACTTTGAAAAGATAAAAATACACTCATAAATTAATTAACAAATATATTATTGCCTTTAACTTACAAAGTCCAGTAAGACTGTTGACTATATTTATCATACCTGCAGGTAAAATTCAATCTAGAGAAAACTGAGACCAATAGAAAACATCAGTCATTTGGAGAATAATTATATAGTTTAATTATAATTAGAACCAAAGCAATACACTGTTGTTTAATTGCCACCAGCAAACACGACAAAGTATTTCAAATACTTTTCAGTCAAAAATTAGAAGATGTATAGGCCTTACAGATGTTTGTTGGCCTGAGTGAGATCTTTGCTTTTGAAACCAAATGACACAGTGTAGCTTTATCCAGCAAATTGGTAAGTTACATTGCCTTTTTATTTCTTTGAGGCAGAAACTATAAAATACTGAATTATTACCTCACAGCAAAGCTGCTAGTTTAAGAATTTTAAACTAATATTGACTGCTGTCAGATCAGTTTCTAGATTTATTGACTTAAGAAGTAGATATAAACTGAGGTGAAGGCAAGGTCAGGTCAATATTTATCTTGTGAATCAATAGATTTTGATACTAACAAAAAGCAAAGCTCAATATATGTGCATGGTTGATAGGAAGAGGAAACATCTGATCAAAAAGTCTGCAATTCTGAAATTTTCTTAGCAAATTTAACTTGTCAGTTTCAAGTATTATCAGCTATTACTTCCCCAATGGGTATAAAGGAGAAAGAATTCTAAATAGTAGTACTGAAATCATAGGCTATGCAACATATACATACAGTGTTCCCTTCTCCATAAGACAGATGATTTTCATTCAGATTGCATATTAGTTATTAAAATTCTCTCATTTTATCTTTTATATTTCTACCACAGACGAGAAAGGACACAAATGAGAGCTTATTTGTGTTGAATTGGAATTTTGCTCAATTTTTAATCAAATGTCAATTGAAATATAGTTTCTGAGAAGGAGATATAATTACTTGGTTTACTTGTACTTTATTCATCTTTATAGCTTGTGTGCACCAAGGTATCTTATATACTATAGACATACAAATCTTTAATTTAAAAAAATGTAGTTCTTCCATAGTTCTAGACTTCATATTCTTAAGATATCTCATAAGGAAGAGGACAAATGTGACCCAAAATCAGTTCCAGAAAAAATAAAGTTGGTCAACATCTATTGATGTCCACATTTAAGTAGAGAAATATTTAAGAAAACTTAAAAGAATAAGGTATCTGTGCTCTAGGTTCTTACATTATTTAATCGGAGATGACAAAGCATACTGAACATTAGGAGTCTTTAGAGAATTTTGCATTGTGAGACAGGAATTGGCATATTGCAAACTGTGCAAGAGGCAGTGGGATACAAGATATGTGCACATATTGCATGTGTCAAAGTAACAAATGAAACAGAAGAGAATAGCGAGAAGCTGAATAGTTCATATGTTAGTTTCATTGGAGCATTTCTAGAAGGAAATAATTTGGTTAGAAAATTATTACAGAAAAACATATTCAGACAGATCTATGAGATCTTATTTTAAAATTCTAAGCCAAAACATGACCTTTAATATTCTAAAAGTTCACATTTAGTTCAAGCCTACAGGAAATACATCTGCCTGAAATCTCACGTTTTGCTAAGTTGTTCTTTCTACATGGACAGCCCCTCCTACCTTCTATAGTGCATACAACACATTTGGCTTTTGGAGTGTAGGAAGCATGATTTATGTGATGTTGCTGCTACCTTCATTGCCAAAAAAAATGGCTGGCACATAGTAGGTTCTTCAACAAATGATGAAGTTGAATGGAACCTTCATGAAAAGATCATTTCTATAATATACTGCTATAGTCTTCAAATAGAATTGGTTGTTGCATTTTTTTAATCATTTAAGTTAGTCATACATATAGGAGGGAATCGTTGCCACATAATCATGATTGCATGCATTATGACAGAGCAAGCCAAGGCTTATGTCAGTTCAATATTTCCCCCCTTTGGGTTTCCCTCAATGCCATGTTTCCCCTATTTTACCCACATGTTACTTGGGCTTCTCATGGAAGTCAAAGGTTCCCCACTGGGTTGATAACCCCTACTCCCTCCCTCCAGCTGCCTTGATGTCCCTTTTATTCCCACCCCCTCACTGCCCCCCTCCCTTCATCTCCCAGTGTCATAGGCAAGGTTCCCCCTGTTCATGTAAAAATTCACCCATGTTGAGGTTATTATTAGCTTAGCCTACTTTCAATCCATTTCTGATTATATTCTAGCTTCCACATATGAGAGAAAAAATTCAGCCTTTGAGTCTCTGAGTTTGGGATATTTCACTTAACAATTTTTTCCATCTCCATCCATTTGGCTGCAAATGCCACAATATCATTCTCTTTAATGGCAGAGTAGAATTCCATTGTATATATGTAACACAGTTTTCGAATCCACTCGTCCAGTGGGGGGCATCTGGGTTGGTTCCATAGTTTAACTATAAACATTGATGAAGCTGTATCTCTGTAAAATTCTGATTCTAGCTCTTTAGGGAAAATACCTAGGATTGGGATAGTTGGCTCATAGGTGGTTTCAGCCCTAGTTTTTTGAGCACACTGCTTTCCAGAGTGGCTGTACAACCTTGCAGTTCCACCAACAGTGTGAAAGTGTTGCTTTCTTCCCACAACCCCTTCAGCATCTGTAATCATTTGTATTCTTCATTTTTTGCCACTCTGACAGGAATGAGGTGAAATCCCAATAAAGTTTTGAATTGCATTTCTCTAATTGCTAGTGATGTTGAGCATTTTCTCATATATTTATGGGCTTTTGGAATAACAGAAGGCCCAGAATAGCCAGAACATTACTAACCAAGAAAGAGGAAGCAGGAGGTGTCAAAATTCCTGACCTGAAATTGTACTATAGGGCTATAGTAACAAAAACAGTATGATATTGGTATCAAAACAGAAATGAAGATCAATGGAATAGATCAGAAGATACTGAGACAAACCCTCCAATCTTTAACCATCTGATATTTGATAAAAGGGGCAAAAGCATAGTGTGGAAGAAGGATAGCCTGTTCAACAAATGGTGCTGGACAAACTAGACAGCCATATATAGACAACTGAAATTGTCTTACCTCTCACCCTGCACAAGAATCAAATCAAAATGATTCAAAGATCTGGAAATTAAACCAGCAACTATACAATTGCCTGAAGAAAAAAATAGGATCAACACTACACAATACAGGTGTAGGCACCACCTTCCTTAATAGGACTCCCATAGCACAAGAATGAAAGCCAAGAATAAATGAATGGGATGCCATTAAATTAAAAAGCTTCTGTACAGCTAAAGAATTAGTCAGGAGTGTCAAGAGAGAACCCACAAAATGGGAGAAAATCTTTGCCTGCTACACCTCAAACAAAGGGCTAATATCCAGAATATACAAAAACTGAACACCCAAACCACAAATAATCCAATCAATAAATGGGACAGGGAGCTAAATAGAAATGGTTGTTAATAGATTCACTATAATCTAGATATCCATGAAAAAAAGATTGTTAGGGCATTTCCTAGAGTGAAAATTAAATGAGTGTGTCCCACAGAGTTTTCAATATGACTCAATTACATAAGCATCACAATCTACAAAAATGTTTTATCTGTCTACTTCATCATATACCAATAGTGTCTTTTCAAGGAAATGGACAATGTTTTCGTGGTTTTGTAGGGCTTAACACATTGGCTTCTGTCTTAGTTTGTTTTCTGTTGATATAACACACTATTGCAGACTAGGTTAGTTTATAAACAGTGGAAGTTAAATTGGCTCTTAGCTGTGGTGGCTGGGAAGTCTACAGGCAGAGCCCTGGAATCCAGTGAAGGCTTCTGTACTGCATGAGATATATGGAAGAAGGGGAGAGCAAAGAGGGGCAGAGGACAAGTGAGCACACTTGAGACAGAGAGTAGCAACCCAGCCAAACTTACCTTGTATCAGGGACTTCTCCAGTGATAACTAACTCACTGCACTGATAATGTCATTAATCCAGTGATGAGGGCAAAACCATTACGACCTCATCACCTCTTAAAAGTTCCACCGCTTAATACCGTGACAGCTGTAATTAAATTTCAATATGGGTTTTTGAGGGGACGTCAAAAACCTGCATAGAGTGGGGACTCAATATGTGTTGAATTATAATCCTTAAATAAAATCTCGTAACAAATGACATGCATTCTATTCAGTCAGGAGGGAAGACTATTAGGACTACTTCTCTTTGCTGTGAAAACATCTACTTAATTTGTGAAATGTGGGAGGAAAGATGGAAGACTGTAAATTCCTGTTTTTAATATATCACTTTTGTTTTTGTTCCTATTGACAGATTTATCAGGGTCTTTTGCACATAGTTGATTCACTTTGAAGTAAGTAAACAAATTCATATACGTTTATAGGCTCAGTGCAAAAAAAATGTAGTTTAGTGTGAGTACTAGTAACTTTGAAGCACACACTTATTTGAATAATGTAAACACTAACCATTAGGACTTGAATACATGGAGAAAAAGGAGGAATGCAGAGAACTTAACAGTGGAGTGACCAGGGGAGTGGAGGAGAGGAGAGGAAAAGACAACCATTTCAGGACACAGGAGTTTATTGTTAAGAACCTTTTTTAGTGACAATCAACTTGCTTCTTTCCAAATCAGGAGTCACATTCCACTGAAAGGTCATGTCTATGTGCCCCTTGAGTGTGGTCTATGGAGTAGGACATCCCTTTTATTATTCTCTTTATCAAAATACCTGTAAAAATACCTGTAGGAGTTAAAGGGGATGCTCTTAGTACCAGGCTTACTATTAATATTAGAAGCACAGCTGGGTCTATCTAGAGAGGCCAGGAGAGATGGTAACTGTGTGGGGACCACTTGTAATGATTTTGTGTGTTTAAATTACAATGTGAATTCTGAGCTCTCCACTCATCACATTGAATCAGAATCTTTATAGCTGGACTCGGCTTCCACAGATGGTGCAAAGCCACATTGATGCTGAGGAAGTCTGCACTGAAAAAGAGTCAAAGCAGGGAAGAGTCAGAGGGAAAAGACAGGTTGCAACACCTCAGTCACATCTGTCCAGGACACATTTTTCCTTACCAAACCTAAACATACTATCTCATGATTTAATAAGATTTGCAAGTGTTAGAATGTAGAATTTTGTGGTGAGATCTTGAACAACCTTTGGTATACTACAAATCCCTATTTTAGAAATGTAGCCAATAAAATCAGTCTGAGTGGAGATGAAAGTTAAATTCTTCATACAAACTATGATGTTTTTGCTTAACTCCACCACCGGCTCCAGGAAAAAAACATGTAGGAATTGGACAGGGCAGATGTAAAAATCTGCTTCACTGTCACCCCCCAGTGCAGTTCTAGGAAGCCCAATGCAATAACTATTAATTAAAGAGACAAACTCTGTCCTTAAAATAATTAAAAACCCTTGAAAGCATGTGTTTTAAGATAATAGTCTTAAAGTCAATATAAAGACTTAATGTTAAGATCATACTATTTTAACTTAAAATTCATTTAAGTTCATTAAAGGAAAATATATTATTAGTCAGGAAAAATGTTCAAAGTCCCTGACTATTATGCCCATTGCTCTTATTTTATACAGGCAATGAACTTGAGCTTGTTAAAGGCAAAGAGTATATCAGCCAGAACCAAAGAAGAAATTGTTTCATTTATGTTCAGGTTTTGAAAACATAACTCTTTTATTGTGATTTTTCTGAAGAAGCCAAGAAATGGTGAGGGTAAAAACAAACCTTCTGTAACATGAGGAAAGCTATGTTCTTAGCATAGTTTGTGATATATGCAGATTTCTATATTTAAAATGAAAATGTTAAAATTATGGTTTAAATGATTAAGTATTTTTTGCCCCAAATAAAAGAAATAAATTCACCAATTGTAGTTTCTCAAAGCTCAAAAGAGAATTTCTCATCCAGTACAAAAAAATGCACCATTTGTTTGATATCATTTTGATGAATTATTAATTTTATCACAGCTAAGATGACAGCTAATATTAGAACATTGAATTATTAATTTTCAAATGTGCAATAAAAAGCAGAATAAACATAAACTGAGATGTGTTTTACGTATGGGTTGCATTGCTTACATATTCTATTTAAGAAAAATATCAAGGGAAACAGAAGGAATTAGAAATCTTGTCAACACTTCTGATGGATTCTTTTCCTCAGTTCTTTGTATGCCATTTTAAAATATGAAGCACAAATAACATGCATTACCTGATAATAACTGTGATTGGTGAACACTAAAGATATAACTTATCTGTATTTTATATCACCTTTATATTTAGGTCCCAGTATGATAGTTAAATCACAAAACCCTTGTAAGAGTGGAAAACATCTGTGGTCTTGCATCCTTCACCTCTAATCCTTCCAGTATTATTTTATTGGTGTACACAGAAACTATTTCTTCAAAAAGAACTTAATGTACATCTTTTATCCATAGCAGTTATTCCTGCTAGCTTATTAAAAAAGCCCAAGCCTTCCTCAAATGCAGTGTTGGTGAAGTTTCATTCCTAAGTCAATAATGGACTATGCAGCTCAATTGGAGGGCAGTAATTGGTTGTCCTGTCAAATATCTCCTTGTAAACTAGTCCTTTGGACCCTTGAGCCTTCAAACTGTAGCCCTGGATTCCTTAAGAAAAGAGCATTTCCATAGTATTGTCATCCTAAGGACTCAGTGCACAACAGAGCCACTGCTCAGAGCAATGGGACAATTAAGGACATGGAAAAGTGGTTTCATGGCAAAAATGTGATGGACAGGTCTAGGACAAGATTCCTTGGCAGAAGAAGCCAAGCAGTTGATCATTTAAGAGTTCACAGGGATTAAATCAAGATAAAAGTTGGATTTACTTCCTTTAAATAAAATGTGTTTGATCCTTTATTATTATATTTTCTATTTAGGCATTAGAATCAGGAAGCATGAAAAAGAACAAGTTTCACAGATTTCTTTTTCATTGAAGTAGGACCGAGAGGACAAAATTGTATGATGGATACCTTATCTAAATTAGATAAGTAATATCTTAACCAGAAAGGCATCTGTGATGATAATATTCAAGGTAGGGGTGTTTAATCAATGTTTTCATGATTCTTCATTACACTGTATGCCCCTCTGATGGTTTTGAGAAAGCTGCTAGAGGACTGTTATTAAGAAATTGTATTATGGTATCTACTAATTAAAAAACAAGCTCCATATATTATAATTACATTATCAAGTAACAAATTCACTAATAATCCTATTCACATATGCCACAAGAAGATCCAGCACTATGTTCAAGGACCTTCCACATTCATCAATTTTGTAAAATGGATTTTCTATATGCATCTTTTTTTAAAAGCTAGCTTATGCAATATTATATAACTAGTAAGAATTCAAATGCACATCTACATGGATCCAAATTTCCTTTATCACATAATTTATCTCCCTCTTGAATATTCATGTTAGAGTTAAAATGTCTAAGAACTCCTAAAATAAATAAATAATGCAAATGTATTTAGTTTAGCATTGGATTACCTAGGTTTATGTAATTAATTGAGTCATCCCCAAAACCCTATGAGCTGGTATTGTTCTTTTTTTTTTTTTTTTACTTGCAAGATGGGTGAAATATGAGAGGTTAAGTGAATGACTGGTCACAGGAGGGTTACACTTTGAACTTACCATATCTGAGTCTTTCAACCATGGTGTTGTAAATATTCTTGTATAGAGTAGATTATATCAAAATAGGTATACATAGTATAACATACCAAATTGAAGGTGTTGAAAATCAAAACCAAAAGTGTCTATCAGGCGCTGCAGCTCTTGGGTTCATCATGATGAAGATACTTGAGCTGTTTCCTTGATCAGAAAAGAGAGTTGAGTTAACCTCCTTTTAGAATATGGAGGGTTTTCTCTGCCCTTCTCCCCTTTAATTTCCATCAGTTTTGTCCCCGAGGAGGCCCCACCCACCTCCTCCTGGCCTTTGCTCTGTTACTAGAAGGAGTCCACATGGACCAGAACTTTGAGAGTTCCTGGAGGGCCCTGGACTGCTCAGGACCTTCCCTTTTGACAGTTTTTCCACTAAGCTATGCCTTGAGACCATGGGGCCACTCTTCTTGTGCTCCTTATGGAGGTTTACACCATTTAGCACAGTAAGCCCAAGTTCTGAGTCCCTGCCCTCCAGCCCATGTGTCTTTGTATATCTGTGTTTATTTCTACCTTCTCCTGTTCTACTACCTCCTGACTTGCAAAACCCTTTCACTAGGCTTTGTGTGACCAAGTCAGTCTTCTATAAAATCTCCTTATAGATTTATAATCTTCCTCTTCTCTGAATATCCCCTTTCCCTTCTTGTTCTCTTTTGAGAATGCTCCAGAAGCCACCTTCCCCTCAGCCCTCTCCACTGGTGCCTGTTTTGCGTTCCATGCTCCTCCTATCACTTAGCATGAAGGGAGAACACAAGCTTCCTTGATCTGCAACTAGATTTTTTTCCTTCTTTCCTTCCAGAAACTACACAGCTTTGAATGGCCAATCTTCATAACATGTATCCACTGCTACTCCAATTTGCAGCCCTTAATGAATGTCCTGAATGATTCTGCCTCATGACTTTCCAGTTTCATTGCAGCTTATAGTTATTTTTTTCAACAATATTCCTCATGTCACTTCTGCGGATTTCAGCATTCACATAATAGTAGATAATCCTTTTGATACCCTGGCCTCTCCATTCCTTGGTCACGGCCCTTCTTCAGCCACCTAATCTCTATGAGTTCCAACAGTCTCTAAGTTATGTGCATACATACACTTACCCCACACACACCCAAACACTAACTTTTGTTGAGATTTAACATAGCAGTTAGAGAACCCCATCCAACATTCCTCCTTACTGTTTTTCTTCAATTTCTTATCACACTCTACTCATCTATTATCACAGCAATTTTCATACAACATTAGATAATAGCCAGATTACATTTCCAAGTATATGTACCTTTTTATGAGTAGGGATTATGACTCTCTTATTCACTCTTAAACCCCCATCATCTATAACAGTTTATAGTTCTTAAAGTAATAACTCATTAAACTTTCCTTGAATTCACAGATTTAAAGAAAAATTCATGCTTTGGATTTGCAACTTGAATTTCTAGTAAATCATATGGATTATGGTTTTATGGTAAGAGGAGTAGAAGCTATCAGCCAACAACTGAAGATAAATTTTTAGAAAAATTTAGAAAATGTTCCCTTTGAATTCATATTGTCTGAGGCATGAATTTAAGATGATTTCCCTGTACTCAGTGTTTATAGTGAGATGAGGAGGGAATTATGGAGAGATGATATTCTTATCCTGTGTCCAAATACCCAAAAGGATGCTAAGCACATATATATTTATTAAAGCTAAGAGAATTATTATGGAGTCCCAGGGGATGGTCATCCAGGTACTCTTACTTCAGACACTAGGTAGATTTGTTCATGTAGTGCCATCAGGTCTTCATTTCCTACTCTTCACCAGCTCTCTCCTCTGCCCCAGCTTAATTCTGCAATCTCATGCTGAGGAGAGGTTTCTTTCCCACTCTTTCACTAATGCCCAGCAGTTGGATATAACAGGAGTGTATAGAGTTATGCTTGAGATGTGCTTGCACTGATGGGCTCATGTTTTATGCTCTTGCATTTTAGTTTGAGAAGAACATGCCTTAAATAGATATTACTGCTGTCTCAAAGAGGATCAGAGACATGTGGAGCAGATCTGAACCAAATCCACATGTTGGAGTCAAATCAAACTAAGCTTAGGAGAGATCAGCCCAACTTTGAAGACCCATGGATTATGACTGACAAGTAAGTCCTTGTCATAAACCACTGAATTTGGGGATGGTTTTAGTTCATAATTATTGTGAAGAGAGCAAACTCTCCTTTCATGCCTTTCCTTTCTAAAAATTTGGAAAACAATTGGGGTTAGGCCAGAAAAATTGTATTCCTTCAATGTCTCTCATAAAAACACAAAAAATGGTGCTGTCCCTAACACTGAATCACTGAAAAATAGAAAAAGGTTTTGCTAAGTTACACAGTGAGTCTTTAGTTTTTGATAAACCTCTTCGATATTTCTTCTGTGAAATCACAAAATCCATGTACATTAAAACGGTCAGTGAGGCTTCCGTTTTCAGTGCAGAACTCAGTTATTCCAGTCCTCACCAAAATCCTAAAGTGTCCATTGGAATTGGAGGTAATGGAACACATCAGTTGGACCACAGGAAAGCTGCCAGTTCCAGAATCGGCTGGCTACACTCTGGGAATCCAGGAACACTTCAGGACAATAGCTAACTATGAGGAAAATCGAAAGGGAATGACCAAACCTCGCAAACACCACATAGCCTTTGTGACAGCAGCCTACCATTTATTTCTTGAAGCACATTTAGCACAACATTCTTGCAGCCCAGGAACCTTTGGCCATGCAAAACAGGATGTTATTCTCTTACATCTGCTGCCAGAGGGACTGGAAGAGCAACAGCCTTAAAGGAAGTGTAAACATCTTTTATTTAGCTAAATGGAGTGTGAACTAGCATTGCTATATTAAAGAGGGAGCCAAGATAGACACACATGAACACACACACACACACACACACACACACATGCACACATACAATTATCTCCTGGCTTTATCTTTTAGTTGGAGACCTTGGAAGACTTAAATCAGAATTTTATATGCCTATCTCGTACCGTATGGTGCTTACCTTACCGGAACTTGCTGTTGTGTGTGATTATTGTATTCTAAAATAGAAAGGAAACATAGTTCTTGCTCTTCGTGAGACCCTGTTCTGAGCATTTCATTATGATTAATTCACTTTATTTTCAAAGTAACCCTGTAATGTCTTCCTAGCACCAACGGAAACCACATTAAGTTCTTAGAGATTCTATAGGGTAGATATGTCAGGTCACCAAACAAGTCTTAGTAAATTTAAGATGGAAATAATCTCAAGTATCTCTTTCAACCACAGTGGTAAGAAACTAGAAATCAATGACAGAATGGATCTTGAACCTTTTGAAATAACTGTATAAGCAAAGTGATTTTATTTTCCTCATATGACTCATGATGTAAACGGGACACAGAGAACTTCAGTGATTTGTCAAATATCACACAGTAAATGGTAGAAGCTAGATTTTCCCCCTCCAGAATCCATGTTCAATAAAATTAAAATCTGTTGCACATTATATCACTGCAAAAATAGTCAGGCTGCAATAAAATATGTAATTTACTTAACAATTATGATTTCAAATCTCCGTTATGTTTACAACTTAGAAAAAATTAAATGTTATTTTTATTTTATCCATCTACTCATTGATTATTCACTTTTATTAAAGCCTAATTACAAAAAGTGTTTACCTTTAGTCATGCACATCTTAGTTAACTAATGTGCATTCACTATACCCACAGAGAAAGCTTCCTTTAAGATGTGAAGAACGGAGAGTGAGAGCAAGGGAAGAAAAGAGGAGGAGATTGTATCTAAAACAAGAAAACTAAATTATACAATTGTTATTTTTAAAAATAGATCAAGCAGAGCACGGTGGCATGTGCCTGTAATCCCAGCTACTCTGGAGGATGAGACAAGAGGCAACTTAGTGGCACCCTGTCTCAAAATAGAAAGGGCTGGGGATGTAGCTCACTGGGAAAGCACTCCTGGGTTCGATCTCCACTACCAAAAAGAAAAAAAAAAAGAAACAAAAATCACAAATGTTAGTGCTATAAAACCACAAGCAAAATGGGAGACAACAGTATGAATTGGTGAGGCTTCCGCGGGAACTGCTGTTATCTTCAGGTCATTATTGAAGGCTTAGCTCTGAAGAGTAAATGAGCATTCTGCAAGAAATGTAATTATAGGTGGTTGGACACTCAGGATTTCAGAAGTTTTAACTCCTTGTCACATAATAGGCAGTTGAAAGATAAAGTTATATGGTTTGGGGTATTCAAGATGTGTTTACTTCTTCTAGGAGTGATCTCCTGTCCCATATTGGATAAGTAGCTGTTAAAATTCCATGATGCCTGAGGAATGCTGAGAAGCATTTCTTGCTAAGATGTCTTAAAAGTTTCTTTATCCTGAACACTGCCCCAGCAAGTTGCCTATATTCGCTCTTTCAATATTCTCAAACACCTACTCAAGTTGGTGTTCTTAATATTGTTCCCATTTTACAGATAAGGAGCTTGAAGCCCTCTGGAGCTGAACATGATCCTATAATTAGTAGAAATATGTGGCCAGCCAATCCCATTCCAGAAACTGTGCTCTCATCAAGCTTTTCTTCTCTAATCCTTGCTAGAGGAAATTTATTTTTCAGTGGCATTGCTTTTGCTTTAAAAATGTGACAGAGAGCTCTGTGTTGAAAGCAGATATTTCATTTGGAAGAAGGATGGACACAAAGCATCAAATGTTGTAGAGTACAGACTGGGGAGAAAGTACCAAGCTACTTGGAGGGTGCTACAACATAGCAAAATCATAATTATCCCAAAGTCCAGCTCAGAAAGGAATGAAACACACATGAGAGTAATTGATAAAGTCAATTCTTCTTGTCCCATGATTACCTCCATGATTGGCTTTAACTGCTGCCAAAGTCCTTATGGCAACAGTCTGACTTTTCCTGGAGTTGAGCCAGTCTGGCAGGTGATTGTGTCTTCATTTCTATTACCAACTGGTGTGGAGTTTTCAGCTTGAAGCATGACAGTTTTATCCATGGGGAATTCAATACACCCATCAGCCCATGGAGCTGATGTTCACCTGAGACCATTCTCTACCCTCTAGGATCATACATTCTTTACGACTGCATCCTCCCTGCTTTCCAGGGGTAGTACACCAATTGCATCCTTGCGGAAATGAAACATTGCATTGAACAGTACACTCCTTACCTAGCCCAGACACCTTTCAAGGAGTAACATGGCCCCCTTTTGCTGATGCACTTCTTTCTACAGATCACCGTCTTACCAGGATGTACTCCAACCTCCTCTCACATTAACTACTTCAAAACATGAGGCCACACCATACCTCAATGCTGAGCACTGCTATTACTTAGCTAACATTGTCATCTGACTGCACCTATCAGAGCATTCCCCTGGGAAAAGATACCATCTAACAGGACATCTAGTTTCCCCAAGCATAGGTGTATGGGAACAGATGCATGGGTTGTCCCTCTTTCTGGCTCCTGATTGTTCTTTTTTTTATCCTCATTTTCCACGTCTCCCCTAGTCCTTTATTTGGACTCTGACGTCTTTTGAGTACTAAGCCCACACAGGCTGTGGCAGCTTATACTTCTATCACTAGCTGGAAACATAAAGAATATCTACACTGAAGGAAACCTTTACAAGTTGAACTTCTGTCAAGCAATTGGAGGAACATGTGGTTTTGTGGTAAGATTTGTCAGAGCAAGTTGTGGAAGTGGCTAAGTGCTGCAGGTGGTAAATGACTACTTCACTGCTCCCAGAGCTGTGTGAAGGGTGCCTGCTTCTTACCCATCAGTTTCTGATCAGAGAACAGTCCTGGGTTATTGGACAAGCAATGTCACAAGCTATTTTTCATCTTTATAAATTTTATTGTTGTATATGAAATAGAAATATCATGTGCTATACAAAACTTTAGTTTCCTGATGAAAAGTATTTTGAGAAAACTCATTTATTTGGCCAACACATACATTATTATTAGAGAATCTCTAGAGTGTTAATCCTGTCTCTGAGAGCTGAACTTAATAACTATGGACCAGTTCTGTGCTAGGGGCTTCAGATACCTGTTTCTTTATATTTTAGTTTGAGACAAAAAAGAACAAAAAATGAAAACAAAAACATTTTTAGGTTTTCATGTGAGCAGATTAAATTTTACATGACAAGAAGGCAGAGGAGAACACCATTGTGAGTGAGTCTGGAAAACTGAAACAAATGAAAGAAATTCAATGTGGCTGCAGCAAGGCTGAAGAGTGACAAGCCATGACATGATGATCTTTCAGAGAGAGGATAAGCAAGGGGTCAGGTGATTAGGGTCCATGACAAGTGGTAAGTGCTAGAGACATTTTCCTGTTCAATGAGGAATTATTTTAAGGTTTTTAAGCAGTAGCATGATATGATTGAATTTTATTTACTGTCAAAGGATTGTTCTGATTTTAGTAAAAGGATAAATAGGGTAATTAGGAGAGATATGTGCTGTCTTTCATTAGGCCAGTGAAGGAGAGTAAAGAGTTGAATGGAGAGTAAGACAATTGGACAAAACTAAAAATTGTTCAAGAGGTTAAATCTTTTAAATAAAATATATCTCCAGGGCTGGAGCGGTGGCTCAGCGGTTACGGCGCTTGCCCATCATGCGCAAGTACCCGGGTTCAAACCCCAGCACCCAATTTATACAACTAAGTGTCAGAGCAAGAAAAATTCAATAAAAATTGATTCTGTCTCTCTCTCTCTCTCTCACTGTCCTTCTGTCTTTTTTTTAAAAAAATGTATGTCCATTTTCAAGATCTCACAGAATCTACCTCACCAGCTTTAGCTAAAATCATTTTCTTTTTTTCCCCAACAGTGACATTTTCTAAGTTCCTCAATCTCAAAAAGCTCCTTTTCAGTCTTGCTCTTTTTCATATGCATTCTTTCTGCCTGGAATGTCCTCTCTTTCTCATCCCTCCAATTTTAGGTCTTCCTTTAGGACTTGTCCTGGGTCCCTAACCTAGGTTAGATGTTTCTGGTACATATTCCCATTGCTCACTGATGAGTTGTTGCTGATTTTAGCAGACCCTTTAATTATACTTAATACTTTGTTATGAGGAGAAATGGTATTTTCCCATACAGAAGTAGTCTTGACTACCAGGTTCTTTAGTATATTCTCAGAACCATAACACTGTCTACACCTAACGGGCACTCAGTATATATTTGTCAAATAAGCAAACTGATTCAAATGATGCATCTTGATCAGGTTTACCTTAATAAATATGCTCACTATTATAGATTCAGTGTAACAGGAAGTTTGGCCCATATGGATTTCTACTAAAATGGATGTTTGATAATGACTATCTACTTCTTAGAAATAAGGCTCATGAGCAGTTGGGTCTGGATTCCAGAGGTTCTTGATCCCAAGTGCCCAGTAGCTTGAGTAGCTTTTGAGAGTACTGATGCCAATCACATTTTAGAGTAATTTAATCACAATCTTTGAGATTAGAGTAGACCCGATATGATTAGAGGACTTCCTAAATGCCAAAAGACCTGAGAAATAACCATTAGGTAAATTTTATTCTGCTATATCAGATAAAATATGGAGGTTCAGATCTAGTATTCAAATACATTTCTTTAATCTATTAAATTCATAAAATCAAAGATTGCATCTTTATCAACTTTGAAATTTGTTTGCTCATTTTCCCAGAAGCATTTTGTTGGGTACCTGTTATTTGTCATTAGTTCATTAGGCAACAGGCATGCAGACGTTTTCAGGGTTGAGAGTCTCTAGAAATAATATTTATTTTGTACTTGAGCTTTTAAAACATTACTGATTCTAGATCTATAAAATGGCTGGCTTGTATATGCAAAAGCACTTCAATTTTCAATATTTCTATTGTTTGAAAGCCTCCATTTTTATATTATTTTCTAAACAAGTTAGACCCATGGTTATTTTTCTGCGTTCATATTTTTGCCGTACATCCATCAAGCATACTAGCTTTGCAAATGTTATTATATTAGACATAACTACAAAGTAAAAGAACTTCTGCTAATATTCATTAGCCTTCTGTGGCTTTTCCCCTTATTCAAACTATAATGGAAGAAACAGGTTTTCTGAACACTCTTTGTGAAAGAAAGTGTCTTATATGTTCTACACAGAAGGTGAGTTCTTGGGAACCTACCAGAACCTTTTTTCCCTGTAGAGATAATTTATGCTCTACTGTAAGGAGCTCAAGACTCTATCCACACATTTTGTTTATGATTGTTTGTTATATTATAAATGGATCTCAATATATCCAAAATCAGATCTTTATAATGAACTTCCCCTCTGCATAACTTTGAATGAACTATGTGTTACTCAGCAGCTTGTAATATATGTGCTTCAATCTCTCAACCTTACTTTAGGGTTTCTGGACATTTTCAAGTAATAACTGATTTGCAACCATCATTACAAATGGAACCATTTGCCAACATTTGGAAAGCCCTTTATGGTATAGAAAGGCACTTCCTCATCCTTCCATTTTGTTTGCTTATAATTTCAATCAATTACATGGATCTCAGGTTTGTTAACATGTAGAACCCTTGAATCATTCTTGCATACCATTATTTTCTTTCGGTTATTTGAATTCTCTGCATGGAATAGGATTTAAGAGTGATTTTAATTACAAAATTATGGACACTATCCTTGTATCTCTTCAGGATTTATGCAAATTTTTGCCAAATTCCAGAGAATTGTCTTGACTAATGAATGCTTTCTAAGTATAACTTTTTATATTCCCTTTCCTTCTTCTCTACATTCGTTACTACATGGGGCTCTGATACAAGAAGTGCTGAAATACTCATACATGATGACAATTCCATCAAAAGATGCAATTTTATTACATGAATTTGCATGTAAAGAACACATTTTAAAAGAAGATTTAAAAAATTATAATAGCCAAATAGAAAAGCAATGTATTAAAGAGAAAAGAACTAAAACTTAGATTTTATACAGACCAAACATTTTACCTCATAATAATTTAAGCTCATTCAATTGCTAATTCTGAGGTTTCTGAATGATAATCTCAAGTTTAACTTGCTGAAACTATCAACTTTCTGTAAAAATTAAAAATTTACATTTATTAAAGAAGTTGTTCACTATGGCAAATTATTGAAGTGTTGGGCCTACATTTTCTTTTAGAAGTTTCAGAGTTTCTGGTCTAAATCCTAGATGCTTGATCTACTTTGAATTACTTTTTTTGAAGGATGAGAGATAGGAGTCCAGTTTCTTTCCTCTACATGTGGATATCTAGTTTCCCCAGAACATTTGTTAAAAATGCTATCTTTTCTCCAACATATGTTTTTGGAACCTCTGTTCAGTCTCAGATAAATGCATTTCTGTGGGGCTGTCTCTTTGTCTTCTTTTGTAGTCCATTGATCTTTATGTCTGCTATGGCACGAGTACCATGCTGTTTTTGTTACCATAGCTCTACTATAATTTTAGGTTTAGTATTGTGATGCCTCCAGAACATCTCTTCATAAGGATTGCTTTGGCTATTTCTTATTTTTCTAAATAAATTTTAGTACTGCTTTTTCTAGTTCTGTGAAGAATAGCATTGGTATTTCGATGGGGATTGCAATGAATCTGTATAATGCTTTTCATAGTATGGCCATTTTGACAATAATAATTCTCTTTACCTAAGAACATGGGAGATCTATCAAACCTGTAAGACTTTCTTCAGTTTCTTTCTTTAGTTTTACATAGATTTCATTGTAGAGATATTTTATCTCCTGTGTTAGATTAATTCCCCATTTTTTTTTAGGTTATTGTGAATGAAATAGTTTTCCTACATTTTAATCAGATTCATTATTGGAGTATAGGAAAGTCAGCTTCCTTATCCAGACCTCTAAAATGCAAGAAATAAAACCTAAATTCATTAAGTGAGATGTCATCAAATTAAAAGCTTTGCACAGCAAAGGAAACAAAAGCATGAAGTAAGAGTCTACAGAATGAAAGATCTTTGCTGCTTCTCCTCAGATAGGACATTAATACTCAGAATACATGCATCATTTAAAAAACTTAGCACCAAAAAATCCCCAATTTACAAATAGGCAAAATAACTAAATAGATACGTCTCAAAAGAAAAAAATACAAATGGCCAACAAACATATGTAAAAAAGTTCAACATCTCTAGCAATTAGAATTGCAAATCAAAACCACAATAATATTTCATCTCACTCCAATCAGAATAGCAATGATCAAGAATACAAATAATAATAACTGTTGGGGAGGATCTGGAGGGAAAAACACACTCATACACTTTGGTAGGACTGAAAATTAATGTAACCACTCTGGAAGGTGGTATAAAGATTCCTCAAAAAACTAGGAATGAAACCACATCTGACCCAACTATCCATCCAGAAAGTCAAAGATCAAATGCTTTATATTACATGTAGAAGCTCGTCAGAAAAAAAAATTTAGCAAGGGAAAGAGAGGAAAATTAAACTGCTAGGGAGAGGGAGAATTTCATCAGAAACAAGGAAAGATCAGTTGATTAGAAGAAGGGGATTGAGGAAGAGGAGAGAACAATAGGATAAGGGAAAAACAGTGGAATGAATGTGATCTAACTTTACTATGTAGACATATGAATGTACTATAGTCAATCTAACTATTATGTATATCCACAAAACACTAATTAAAAAAAACTATAAGTAAATAGTAGGAAGATCAGTAGAGGAAAGTGGAAAAGAAGAGGGAAGTTTGGGAGGGTAAGGAGAAGTAGTGGGGACTGAATTAGCACAAATTATATTCCGTGAACTTATAATTATGTCAAAATTAATCCTAATGTTGCGTATAGCTACACATGTGTATTAATCTTCATATATACTTTAAATAAGCAAAATTATAAGTGAAGGGAAATTGCCTTAACTGTCTAAATAGATGTATTTTTCCAACAGTCATTGTAAAATAATCCAAGTAGGAAAAGAGTATAGGTATAACCTATTCGTGCAACAATGAATAGCTCCAAAATTCATGTAAAAATTTAATTAATCATTTCTAGCTTTAAGATACCCTTCTTAAAAGTTAGAAATATAGCAATGCTAGATATAGTCCCCAACTCATGGATTTTATGTTAGTGTTGGAAATAAGTCTATTAAACTCTTCATCTTATCATCTTCAATTTCAGCTTTTGGCTTTGCATTCCACTGCCTTTTGCAAGTCAAGATCAAGTGGAGGGGGAAAAGCAGGGAGAGTGTACTTCTCCTCTGCAATTCCATTGCAGTTCAGCATAATCCTCTCTACTCACTTTTCAGGACAATTTTGAATATTAATAAAACAATGTTGGGCTGGAGCAATGACTCATCAATAGAGTACTTGTCTGGCATGCATGAGGACCTGGGTTCAATCCCCAGGAACACATATACAACCATGAGTTGATAAAGCAAAAACCAGATGAAAATCTAAATAAAATTGATTTTCTCTCTCTCCCTCCCTCTTAAAAAAATATCAATCAGGTTATCTCTGTGAAAGCATAGTGCAAATGTAAAAATTAAAATTTTTTGCATTTGCAATGTTATATGATATAAGATGTTCAGCTGGATCTGTGTTATTAATAATGAAGTAAAACATTACAAAAAAAGAGGAATTAAGAATTTGGAAATTTTTGGTAAGTATCATCATTGACATGGAAATTCTGTCAAATCTTTAGAAGTCATGACAGTTTCCTGAGCTACTCTGTCTACTGAGATGGCTGCAGCTTCTAGAAAGGAAGAACTGAGAGATACATATTCAAGCTCTTCTAAAGCAAAAGAAAAACTAAAAGTATCTTTTACAATTTTTTAGTGTACTAGGCAGAATCACATATAATTATTGAGACAACTATTTTTGTCCTCCTAAATGGTAATTTCATTCAGTTCACCATAGTTCATAATTTAAAAAATAACTTCTTCATTTACCTTTTTTGTTCAATGAGAAAAATAGTGAGCTGACCTAACATTGCATCATGTCAAATGTATATGAGTCATAAGAAATTACTAATTCAGCTGCTTTTATTCATTGGAGTGGCTTATCTGAAGATATTGTGAAAATATCAATTGCTGTTAATAATTGGAAAGCTCCTTAGTTGAACGTGTTCATGGATTTCATTCTCAGCTTACGCTAAAGTGTAGTTAGTATCTGGGAAGACAAAACCAAGGAGAGGAAGTTTGCTTAGGAAAAGGAGCATCACCCACCATCCTGTGAAATCCTTATAAAGAGTGAAAATCCCTTTAAAATATGTAGGAAATCTAGAGTTGAAATTTTAACTATATCCAGACATAGTTTCTTAAAAACAATAGGCAATAAAATTTCAGGAGGTTTTTCCAAATCAAAAGCTGGATATCAGATTTGTCTAAGTCAGAATCCCAGTAAGCACACTTATATTTCAAACGAATGATATGCTGAGAGATTGTAATAAATAATCCAGAAGATTGTTCAACTTGGTGGTAAGAAATGGCATTCCACTGACACCATCACCAAACATAGGGACTTTAAAAAAAAATCTGGGATGTATCATGTAAAAGGTAGATTAAGAGATAAAAACAGTTTCTTACAATTGTTAGTTCACAGTCGAACTAATGAATAAGCAACGTTTTTTATGATAACCGTGTGAAATAGCAATTCTCAAAAAAAGTTTTATAAAATTTGCTTCATGTTTTTTTCTATAATCATATGGAAAGGAGGAATACATATTACTATTTTATAAAATATACTATCAAGACTGAAAAATATAATCACCACATAATTGACTGATCACAAATAATAAAATCAAATATTAACAACTTTGGTTTTTGATATCAAGTCTACTAGTTATTCCTGACATCTATTTGCATTGTTCATACCATTTGCTATTGTAGTACTTAGAAACTGGAACATCTTTTACTTAATTTCTATTCAAAATATTCCATAATAATAACCACCACTAAAGGAAATGAAAATTTAACAAAATAAAATTCACTGTGTTTTTCTTAATCTACCTCCTTACAGTAAGATCTTTCTTTACCTTTGGATTGAGAATGTAGCTCCGTGGTACAGACCTTGCCTAGTACACACCAAGGCCCAGAGTTTAATTCCCAACACAGGGAATAAGTTAATGAATTAATTGAATAAAATATCTATCCCTCTCTTTTCATTGCTTCTCCCTGTTCCTAGTCTCATGATCATTAATTTAAAATTAGGCCATTAAAAACTTGATTTGAGTCTCAAAATCTCTTTTGTTATTCTTTGATTTTATTTTTGGGTTTTAGACTCATGATAAGGAGAAAGTCTTTCCTATCTACATTATTTACTTCAAATTTTAGTCAAAATTTTGTATATTTAGCTCTTGATGCCATATTTAAAAGAGGAGAGGATGAGGATGAATAAAATTTGTCCTGAATGAGGTATATAAGATTTTTAGAAAGCCAAGAATAGTATCCTATGATATTTATTATTATGTCCATACAGTGGAACACATGGAGTAATGTATCACTGTGAATTGAATAGGATCTTGGGCTTTATACAAAATTCTGGAAAGTTTAATAGCATCCGTCAAGTTGTGCAAATTCCCAGTACCTTTGGATCTTATAAGAATTTGGATTTGTTCCATTTGTGAAAACTATGAACTCTTATTTCTATACACCTGTTGATTCCTGTGACTGACATCCATTCTGTACTGGATTTTAAAAAATAGAAATGGGGTTCAGCTCATTTTCATTTTATTTTATGTAAATTTATATAAGTTAGTTGTATATGAATGAGTTAAGGTTGAGAAACTTAAATTACAAAAATGTAAGTATATGTAATTTATAAATATTAAATATCACAAATATTTAATATTTATAAATAAGTATTAGAAATACTAGAGTCTGAAGTTATTGTTACTATCACCCTCCCATTCATCTCCTGCAGGACTCCACCTCAAATTCCTCTTCTACCTTTTTCTTCTCACAAACTATAACAGTCAAGTTTCACCATCTGAATCCAAAGTATTTTGTATTTTTTCAGTGAATTCATCTTCTAAGAAGTACATTGTCACAATAATAATTTCAGCAATTAGAGGCTGAACTATAGAATATATGTATGTTAATTTGGGGATACATTATTAGCAAACCAACCATGGATACTTTCACAAAAATCTCAATTTTTAGCTTCTCACAAGAAGAAGCAGTTCTGACAACACAATTTACCATATTTTATGAGGACACTTACATTATGCTGAACAGTGATGGGTGCTATTAGACGACTATGCCATCTCTGATATTCCTAATTCCCACAACTGTCAGAAGGATTCTACTCTGTCTTACATTGCACCTTTACAGCTTAATCTATCTGTACTAGATTTGAAACACTGAGACAATGGATACACTTACAACAATTTATCTAGGCTAATAGTTGTAGAAATAAATCAGTTTCTATCCAATATGGTAAATTATTTAAAAAGAAAATAAGGTGGAAATAAGACGAGTGATAGCTGCAAGTACGGCTTACATTAAGGGGAAAAGATTCCTAAACACCTGAAAAGCTGAATCAGAACAACCTGGCAAAATTTGTAAATGCACCATATTATTAAATGGATCCAATATATTTGAAATATAGGACATTCAGACTAAGCCCTGAGAATTTGCATTCCCAAAACTCTCACCAAGTGATTATGATATTCATACTCAGTTCAGGAACTGAGTACAGATCATAAGTTTATATAATTATCAGTAAGTACATTTTTAGCATCATACCTGATATCAATATTAACTACATTATCTGCCAACTCCCCAAATTTCTACATAAAGCTTCACATCTGACCATCCTAGTAAAGAAGCATGATTTTACCATGTGGCTGATGGAGAACTGATTAATAGAAGGGCAGAGATCTTCCATTTGTGCTCTGGCTCAAAATGATTAACTGGATCAATTAGATTCTCTTCCTCTGGTCTATAAATGATCAAATATGGGGAGAGTGATGGTAGGAGCCATGGGTTCTAAAATGTAAAGGTCACAACAGAGGCACTGATGGGGCCACAGACAGTAAGAATTTACGAGGGTGATGAAACAAAAACCTGGTTCAAGAAGCTAGGAGGTCGAGGAGAAAACACACTTTACACTAAACACTGGGAAGGGAAAAAAATAAATAAGAATGATATGAGGAGCAGACACACAAACTTGCAAGTAGTAAGTGAGTGGCTGGGAACAACCGGAGTTCAAGAGAGAAGATCCATGATCTCCCCTGGCTGGGACCTCCAGTGCTCATTTTAATCCAGAACTACATTCATATTTCTGATCCAAACATCTGTTTCCCTGCTTCCCTTGGGGTTCCACACAATTGTATCCTTGGAATAAATGATTTACTATTTGACTTAACTGTGTTCTTAATTTTTATAATCAATTATCAGCAACATCCATTCCTTATACATGCAGATAAGGAAGAGAGATGGAAACATTTTAGAGAACCAGCTCATCCATTAACATTAGAGCCTCAGAAATGTTATTGATTTCTAACACCTACACCACCTTTAACAGAATACTTTTCCAGGTGATGTGTGAAAATTAATAATGCATTCATTTTTTGCCTATGTAATTAGGCAATTAAATTTAGCAAATTTCCTTGAGTTCTTAAAAAATACATAGCATTGTGCTAAGTATTTATGGGAGTAGTTTCACTTCATTCCAGAGTGCCCTCAGGGGAGAAGGTAGGGAATGATGAGTGACGATTCCCCAGAGATCAGTGAAGGGCAGCGGAGAGAGACCTGGAGGTGGAATGAGTTGCAAGATAAGCTTAGATCAAGGAGGAAGGGAAAGAAGACATGGGGTTGTGATACTTTGTTGGGTGCAATTCTTGCAAAGACAATGTTTTGGAAATATTGTAAACACTTGTTTTAATCAAATGATCATAGAAAACTGTCATGTACTAAGTGTTTTAAAAGTCCAGCTTCAAGTGTATATTCAGTGCATCGATTTTCCTCTGATCACTTCATACAACTCCCCTTTTTCTTCACAGATAAACTTTTTTTTTTTGTTTTTTAAACAAACTGTTCTACATTTACCCCCACTTTTTGGTAACTTTTAGTCTCTCTTTCACATCTAGGCCCCAGTTTCTTTATGCTGGACTTTCCCTCTCCCACCTTCGCTCCTCCATCCCATCTTCTTTTTTCCCCTCCCTCCCTTCCTCTCTCCCCCATCCCTCTTTTCCCTCCTTCCTTTTACCGATGCATAGCAATTGTACAAAGCAGTGGGATTTACTGTGAGGTACTTGTGCACATGTAACATAATTTGGTCCACTTCATTACCCAGCACTGCTCCTTTTCCTTGCTCCTCCCCCTCCCATCTCTGCTCTCTACTCCACTGGTCTTCTATTTTCATGATGACACTGCTTCTTTTGAGACTCACCGTCATTTATGCTGCCATGGAACTTCAGAGTTCTTCCAGGGTTGGTCTCAGCCTTCCTTATCCCCCTAGTTTTCATTTACTCTCTTTGTTACATTGTCTCTGTGGTTTCAAAGCCTGCGTGCCGCTTGTTCTCAGTCTCCATCTCTAGGCAAACCTCTCATACGAGAGAAGTAACCAAGTACTGACTCAAAATTCGAAAGTCCTTCAAATTCAACATGTGTAATGCTAACTCTTGAATATTCCTTCACCTACCCCTTTACCATCCATTGCTCCAAACCAGATAAATCTAAAATATTGAAGTCAAGAGCTACCATCCTCAATTTAGCTTCACTGGCCAGACAGAGTTGCAATGTCAACTATTCCCTTACTTCTATATACAAATCATCCAGTCCTATTGGTTTATCTTCTAAAAATCTCTTCATTTCCACTTCCACATTTGAAGGCAAAGGAAAAACTAGCACTATCAACCTGAGAGTACTTTTTTTGGCAATTAGTTCTTCCACAGCAATCAATCTGATGCCTCACCAATCCCTTCTTGACACTGAAACCACAGAAATATTTTAAAAAACTAAATTGATTATATGATATCTACTCAATTCTTTCAATTCCTCCTGTTGTATTTCATTATTCTTGGGATAAATTCTAAATTCTTAAACTCATCATGTGAGATTCTGAGTTGTCTGTGCTTGAGATTTTCCTCAAGCCTTATTTGTCTGTCTGAATTTCCATTTCATTCAGATTTCTCTATGGCTTGGAGAACTTCTATGAGTTTCTCTTTCTTTTCCTTAAAACATTTTTAAGCTCCTATTCCTTCACCCCCCTCCCATAAACCCATTCCTACTCTTTCTTCAGATCTCAACTGGACTGACATTTCTCATAGATATCTTTCTCGATCCAAGTCTTACTTTTTTAAATATAAATATTCACAAATTTTTTTCATTTGGGATTCTTATCTTTATTATTGTATCATAATTCAACATAATGAAGTGCTTGATAAACATCTCAAAAATTCCATCTTCAGGAGATAAGGGACTGAATATTTGCTCAATATTATTACCCTGTACTTAGGATGTCTATAACCTAGTAGGGCCTCAATTAAATCCTGTCAAATAAATGCTCAGTGAATATAGGAAAAATTTTAAAAGTGTGATGGTAACAGTGAACATGGGGGAAAAAAGGGTACAGTCAAGAGAAATGAGAGATTTCCGCACAGTGTCCTTACTCAATGTATTACATTATGAGGAAAGGCACTTCTAAAGACAAAACCCAGCTCATTCAAAATGGTTACATTTGAATTACATTAACACAATGATTGGAGTCCAAGGTCAGAACGCACATTTGGGTTTCCATGGATGGTGAAATCAGAGACTGAAAAATTAGGGAATGGATGAGCCTCTATCTTTTTAGGGCTACATAATTTCATGTATATTTTTGTCTGAGTGCTTCTGTTTTATTCTTAGTTTTAAAAAGATTGGCTTTCTCTAAGCTTCATTTGGAAAACTGGCAACGAATAACATTTTATTTCAATGATCACAATAATCATTAGAACAATGTCTTTATTTGTTACTTCACATTCTTGAGAAAAGATTGCTACAAATGTGATTTGATTGGAGTGTCTACACCTCATGCAGAGAGCTATGACCAAAAGATCACCAGCATGACTATGTATTTCTCCCTTTTCCAGAAAAGATGGATTGCAGTCATTCTCCCAGAACTGCACACTGGCAAGCAGCACCTGGGGATCTACTATGCTAAGCAGCAGAATGAATATGGAGGCTACTGGACAGAATGAAGGTGCTTACGTTTCCAGGCTGATGATTAGAAAAGATCACAGTACTGTTGGCAGAACTAGGAAGTTAAAACTAGGAACTAGAATTGTAAGAATAAAATCAGACCCAAAAGCAGCTAAGCAAAGCTTCTGTTGTTTTTTTTAATTTACTTTTATTAGTGCATTATAGTTTTACATAATGTTGGGATTAGTTGTCACATATTCCTAAATGCACACAATTCAGCAATACAATTTGTTCAATATCCCCCCCCCATCATTCCTCTACCTCCCTCCTCCCATCCCCCATCCCTTGCCTTTCTTTTGGGTCCTGTATTGTTCCTAAGAAACCCAAATACAGTGACATAATTTTTATATCTATGAAGAACATTTTTTTATATATTGCTATAGTAGATACAGCAACATTTATAACTCCTTAGAATGTACCTTGTTTTTACTGGGATCCAGCGCTCTTAGGGCAAATTCACCTGCCTGCAGAGTGACTGCAGGTAAATGAAGTGGAACCACCCCTTCCAGCTGGGCCCTAACTTTATCTGGGTGGGCAGAGGAGGTCCTACAGAGATTGGCTAGTAACTCCCATCAATCACCTGGTATTATGAGCAGCGGCTGGGGCTTGTTTGCCAGCATCTGATCAGTTGTTCCTTTCACCTGCGCTTAGGCTGCCTGATGCCTCACCCAGCTGTCTGGAGTTAACCTAACAAGAATGGAGAGGAGGGTTGAGAGTAGGCTACTTTTGCATTGTAAGGGAGACATTGTGAGTTTAGGTTGAAGAAAACTTGAGTCATTTTTCATGGATTCATAAAATTTTTTTTCCCTTGATGTGTGAGATATTGACCTGAATAAGACTTTGTTTAAATAAAAGTCCTCATACATCTTTTCCTTTTCTCTAACTTGATGTATATGGACTCAAATTTCCTCTTTCTCTATCACCTTTGGCACTATTATCATTTTTCACTAATTGTCTCTGGAAACGTCAACAACAGATGCAGTTGTGAAAATCTAAGTATAATGGGAATTATGTTAAGACAATTTTCTGAAAAAAATTATGGCAGTGGACTCAGTGGTTCTGTTAGTGGCAAGACTACAGCTATGGGCCACTTTTTAAAATTAGGATACACTAGCCCATGTCTATCAAATATAATCCAGGAAAACTGAGTTATAGGATAAGACTTGTTCATTTTTATTGAAAATAATTTTTTTTTATTAATAATCTACCCAAAGGTGCCAAAAATGTTTGAACTGGTAGTGTAACTATACGCTATGGACAGCTGAGCTGAATGGATCCTGCCATACGAATACATGCGATTTAGGGATTGTTTTCAAAAGAACATTTGCAATTCGCTTTGTGAGAAAAACAAACAATATGTGATAGAAAAGTCTGAGCTACTCCTCTCACATGTCATTTTTATGTTTTTTAACACTCTCCAATATTTATATTCATAATGATAGCTTTAGTTGTATTTGTCTTTTAAAAGTACCAACTAAAAAAATCAAATAATTTTTCACAGAGCTAAATAACCTGACAAAGCATATCAGAAATTGAGATGAGAATTTATACACAATAGCATGTGTTTTGTGGGTAGTGATAGCCCACAGAAATCTAATTTAATCAAATATTTAAAGAGGTAATAATTAATTTTTAAAGAATTGAAGTGAACCATAACTAGGAAGAAATGTTATTGTTTATTTTTAATGCCAGAAGAGTATTCCTGATGCAATTTTAATATTTCATTAAGGCAGTAACTTTCATATTGTGGGTTTCATCCCAGGTTTTTATGTTTGATGATATATTTTTTTCTCATGAAAAAAAAGTTGGAATTTTATTGCCTAACAGTGGTGGACGATGGGAAGTGCTGTTTCCCTATTCATTTGATTATGTTCTATTATCACTAAATTACTAGGGCTTAATCAAGCACACTATGAAAAGCATATTGGCTTATGTTAGAAACAACTTATACACATGCACTGTGCTTCATCTTTTATGGAAACTATGCAGAAATATTTTCCTACATGTATTTTCTCTGAAGTTTTCTTAGGCTGAATAACTCTTAGGTGTGTCAGTTAAAATATGTGAAGTTCTTTATGTTTGTCTTGCATTTTTTATTAATTTGAAAACACAGTATATCTCTTGCATTTTGAACAAGTGCCTCTGAATTAGTAGCAATTCATTTACACCTCTCATTTCAGCCATTGTTAAAAGTGCGAACTGTTAAAATTGAGAGTGTATGCACACATAGATAAGGCTATGGAAACAGTCTTTGGAAAATGTGCATGTAAAACAGGTGCTTGACTTAAGAAATTTAATATAAAAAACAAAGGAAACGCCAACTATGTTTTATTGGTGAAGACAACATAGACAAATAGTTTTAACCTGTCAGATACAAAGGGTGCGTGCAGAGTGAGAGTCATTTCAAGACTTAGCATTTTTGTGTGTACTCCACCCTGGCTTCAGCTTGTGAGTACTGTGCTTCATCAAGGATACATTTATGTTCTGTCAGATTTGAATATTTAGTGATCTATGACTTCTTCTGCTGCCTTAGGTCCTGTAACTAATAAGTTGCAAATTTCTTTATTTTATTCAAGAGATATTCTTATTTTACAGGGTATTGTTGGATTCTGAGAAAATCCTTGCCTCACTAGTGGGGGATAATTAAATCTTGATTATACAATGCTGTGGTCCTACCTAGGACCTCAAAAGGATGAAATTTCTCTTTTATTCTGTCTCAGAATAATGTTGAGAGTATTTTTAATAGTACAGGGATTATCTAGCACCTATATAATGTATGGCACTTAATTAAAAAATGGCACGCAACACATCAGGATGTAGAAAGCATACGTAGAAAGCATAAACCAAACAATTTGACCCTGAACTCACACACATGGAAAATTAACAGAACTAGAAACCATTTTTAAAACTACATTCAAACATTTTAATTAAATCAAGATATGGAAGAATGAAAGATATAAAGCAAACCCAAATCAAAATTCTAGATGAAAACTACAATTCGTTGAGATGTAAACGCAATGGATGTGATTAAACACACATTAGACATAATGAAAGAAAAAGTTAGTGAACTTGAAGATATAACAACAGAAAAAATATAAAAGGAAACACAGAAAGAAAGGTGTTTCAAACAGGGCAATCCATATTTAGTTGGGATTCCAGAAGAGGGATGTCAGAGAGAGTATTTTGAAAAAAACTGGTTGAATATTTCTCAAATGTGATAAAACAGTACCATACAGAAACAGCTCAGCAGTATCGAATATATGTATGTGTACATACATACACAAAAGTACAATTTATCACAAATTTCTCAATAATGAACTTGTTTAAAATATGTAAGAATTGTCTCAGCTTCTTCATCTGTAAAATGTGGATAATGGTGTTTTGTGAGAATTAAACATTAATCAATGAGAAAAAATAAGTAGGAAGCAAAATATAATATGACCAAAAATGATGGAATATTTTTCC